>JAWQEG010003197.1:0-210547 GCA_033782935.1 Petrolisthes cinctipes
CTCTCTCTCTCTCTCTCTCTCTGCGCGCCCTTCACTTCCCAGTACTGACAGTGATGTGCTCAAACTATATATATTACATGGGCGAGTGTACCGTACCTCGCTGGCATCCATTTCTCACATAGGCTATAGACGGTATACCTGAGTGGGTTGCTTACACGTGCACATATATAGTAATTGTAGTAGTATTGTTGATTCACCAGTGTTGTGTTTCACTTGTATATACGTATGTACTGTACTATTGGTAAAGAAAATGTTACCCTCACTCATCCCATATAATAATTTGCTGGAAAAGATGAGGACCAAAGACACGAAGCCAGTTCATTGTCCTCACTTGTAAATTAAAATAAAAAGTGTGAGAGGTCCAAAATCACGTCCAGTTTGTCTGATTCGAGATGACTAGACACGTGGCTTACTATACCAATCCATCATCAGCCTTATACGTTACCCACCATCCATGTAAACTATGAGTGAGACTTGTGTTGTTTATTTCTGTCACAACCAAGCCAAGCAACCCCCTGAAGAGAGGCCACACGTGTTATTGTCCACCATCATCATTATTGTTTTATACAGTGTTGCTGGTCGTTTTATTATCTATCTATATATCTACTGGTGGTTGGTTACTTGGCATTGGTTATTCGACCCCCCCCCCCTCATACACACTCCCACTTACTCACTCAGAGGTCACCACCCCCACCCCACGACCACCACCACACCCCTTCCCTGCCTCTACACTTTCCCCACCCCATCATTACCCATTGCCCCCCCCCCCACACACACACGAAAATATCATATATACCTGAGAGCTGTCCACATTAGTCACCATTTACTAATATATTTTTTAGTCCCGTATTTGTACATTTTTTTAGTCACCACCGTTGGATCACCACCGTTCACTTATAAACAATCCATCTTCAGTTAAGGCACCCCGTAATGTATAGTTAGAAAATTGGAGGTTGGTGAGTCCTACAAACATTGCCACGAAACACACACACCTATATGGAAGGATCTTGTTTCGTGGCATAGTCAGGAGGAATCAGAAGATGCCACCAGTTGTCGTACGCGTTCTCAGGGTCCTTAAGGGGGTCATTCTTTTTTGGTCATTGGAGTGCCTTGATTCTTCCAAAGTATGCTATAGGAAACAAGACCAAATGAGCAAAAATAATGGTGTTCTGTTGCTTGGAATAGTTTGGAGGATTCAGTTGCCCGAGATTTACCAACACAAAACTTCCCCCTTAAGTTTATTTGGGCGGTAAAATATAAAAGATAATTATAACGAAGCTACTCAAGTGTTATTCATGTGTTTGTGATCACCAGTGAGCGGCCTCCTTCACCATGATGAATGAGGGAGTGTGGCACGCTTGTCTCGGGTACACACACACACACACACACACACACCTTTACGAGTCAGTCTGTGTGTGTGCGTCTCGCTATGTATCTATATTATGTTTCTCTCTGTTTGTTAATTTATCACACACACACACACAGACACAGACAGACACACACATGCACCTTTACGACTCAGTTTGTGTGTGTGCGTCTCGCTATGTATCTATATTATGTTTCTCTCTGTTTGTTAATTTATCTCTTTCACCTACACACACACACACACGAAAGCACTACATAGTTTGCGTCACAATGAAGGATGACACACATACATTTGCCAAGTGGGGTTTGGACCTATAGTTGACAGGCCACACTAGTGAGGAGGTGAGGCTATAGATGAGAGAGAGAGAGAGAGAGAGAGAGAGAGAGAGAGAGAGAGAGAGAGAGAGAGAGAGAGCTGGGGGAGAGGGGTATCTGTAGGGAGAGGAAGTGGGTGGACTGGACGTGTAGTTTGATACCAATAAGTCTGAGAGGAATATTGGAGAAGGATGTGAAGGCTTGGTTAGTTAAGTCCTGTCAGACCTCTACACATGCAGACACTCCCACACCACCGACAGCCAGTGGATAGATGAATAGACGAGTAGATAGATTGGTTGATTGATAGATAGATGGATGTATGAATAGATGAGTAGATACATAGGAAGATGGATAGATGAGTAGATAGATAGGAAAAAGGATAGATAAATAGAAATATGGATAGATAGGAAGATAGATATATGAGTAGATACACAGAGAGAGAGAGAGAGAGAGAGAGAGAGAGAGAGAGAGAGAGAGAGAGAGAGAGAGAGAGAGAGATTAAAAGGATTGAAATTTTGGAAGAAGAGACTTGATAGGGTTGCGTGAGGTGAGTGAGGGGAGAGAGGGAGGGAGAGTGATAAAGGTCGTCTGATCAGGTGACAGGAGGTTAAGAGTGCATGTGGTGTTGTGGTATATTCCTGGTGTTGTGGTGTGGTGTAAGGTGGTGTTGTAGTACGTATATTAATTACTGGTGGTATGGTGTAAGCTGGTGTTGTGGTATATTCCTGCAGGTGGTGTGTTGGTGTCCTGGTGTAAGAGGAATCAAGGTGAACTGTGGTGTAGCCTGGTGTGAGAATGGAGATTAAATGTGGTGTAGGCTGGTGTGAGAAGAGTGAAGATTTGTGTGAATGGGAGTGGAGTTTTAGTGTGGTGGAGAGGAGTGAAGTTTAAGTGTGGTATAGACTGGTGTGGTGGAGAGGAGTGGAGTTTTAGTGTGGTATAGACTGGTGTGGTGGAGAGGAGTGGAGTTTTAGTGTGGTATAGACGGGTGTAGTGGAGAGGAGTGAAGTATTAAGTGTGGTGGAGTTTAAAGTATGGTGGAGAAGAGAAGAACCACAGTGGAGGAGCGATTACAGCAGCTGTCTGGCACTTGGCTCCGAGGTGGGCTTGGTGGTGTGCCAGGGAGGGGAGGTACATTCGGTAGGTGAGAGCACGGGGCTGTGGCCGGAAATAGTGCCGAAGGGAGACAGCGGTTAGGGTTCGGGAAAGGCGGCGGCAGTGGACCTCCAGCCGTGGCATCGTCAGGAGTTTCTACCACTACACTTACTACCACCACCACCACCACACCTTCACCACCACCATCACCACCACCATCACCATCACCTCCACCACCACCATCACCACCACTACCACTCTCTGACACACCCACACCACTACTACCACTCTGACACACCCTCGCTTGTCTCACTCGTGTCAGATCACTATTGGTACGAGTGACATATTTGACACACACACACACTCAAATTGTGGTGGTTGGTGTGTGTGTGTTGGTGTGTGTGGAGGCCTTGTGTGTTGGGAAGCGAGCGAGGTGTGCAGGAGAGACAGAGGGAGAGATAATATAAAGCTGTGGACAGGAAGAAAAGTAGGAAGGAAGCAAGGAGAGAAGGAGGGAATTGATGTAAGCGTTCTGTGAGTGAGTGTTCGCCTGGAACTTGACTATACAGTACACACCCCAGCAGACAGTGTGTTGTTGGTGTTGGTGTTGAAGTAAGAAAGTAAGACTCGGGATTACTAATTACTATCGTGTGTGTGTGTGTGTGTGTTGGCAGCGGTATACGAAGCTTCAGTAATCATGTATACCACCACCAACTATTACCTCGGCTCAGGTACGTGTATGTAAAATAATATAGTGTATATAATTATGCCAACCTTCCCTTAATTAATAAGTATAAAACCTTCACCCCAGTTTAAAGATCCAACAATTAACACCGTATATATGAGGAGCGAGGAGCCTTTATACACCACGTTTCTTAAATCATTCTATCAAGTTAGTTTGTGTATGTTTTTGGTTAGTATATATTTTAATTCATCCATTACCCCCTTTTATATATTTATTTATTTATATTTAGACGTATCGTATGTTGTGGTTTTGTGATGTTGGGAAAAATATCGACGACGTGTATCACATTCTTAATTACTTTCTCGTTTTGTTTGAGGAAAAAAAAAATAGTGTTGTAATTGGTACAGCCTTTATTCGGTAGAAGTGTTACCAGATTAGGTTGAAGGAAAAATGCCGTATTATACTCCTGACAAGGCGAAGAAAGAATCAACACAACTTTGTATTCCACGACTTGAAAATAATGAAGGTTTCTCGAGTCTGAACAACAACCTCTTTGTCGTCGTAATCAAGGATCAAAAGATAAGGAAGATACCAGAACATAGATAGTAAATGAAGAAGGAAAAAGAAGATTTGCCCATCGTACATGCTATTACACTGCCTCCCCTTCTCACTTCCTTCCCTTCCCCAATATCCCATCTTTTCCTTCTTCCCTTCCACCCACCAACTCGGCCTCTCCCTTCCCTTCCCTCCCTTCATCTCGTCCTTCTCTCTCACTTTTTGGCCTCTCCCTTCTTCTATTCCTTCTTTACTTTCTCTCACACAGTTATATACTCCCTTAATTCTCTTCCATCCCTCTCTCACACAATTTCTTCCTTACCTCCTTCCCTCCCACACACACAGCTTCTTCTTTACCTCCCACCCACTCTGCCTCTCCCCTCCCACGCCACACCATCTTCTCCCTCCCACATAGGTCTCTCATCCTTCCGCCTGCTGCTCCATTAGCGTGTGTGTGTGTGTGTGTGTGGGCCGAGGGGGTATTTTCGTGTCGCTATTTTCAGTCGACAAATTCGGCTTTATAAGGACACGCTGGAGCAGTTGTCTTACTAACATCATAATATAATCCTGTGTTTATACCTACATTCACGTATAATCTTGTGTTTATACCTACATTCACGTATAATCCTGTGTTTATATTTACAATCACGTTATTTCATCATTGTGAACCTACAGTATATATATATTTATACAGACGGCAAAAAAAAAAAATATATTGTACCTCCCCTATGGATAGTTATAGGCTAGTTAGTTAATTTCAATGTAAGGGTAATTTCAACACTTTATATGCCGACTGTACATCTCGAGTGAAATTGGTGGACATGGTTTGGGACCCCTCGTTGTTATTATTATTATTATTATTATTATTATTATTATTATTTTCACATATGAGGGAATAAAGCTGAGTTTCTTGCATTTTGGCCTCATCTTCCTCATTATATATATATGTAGGGAAAATTAATGTATACGTGTGGTGTGTGTCTTGAAATGGAGAGCATGCTTTTGATTCCTCCAAAGTATGCCAGGAAACCACAGGGACCACAGATGGGCAACACTAATGGTGGCTGGCCTGTTGCTTGGAATAGTTTGGAGGAATCATCAGTTGCTCCAGATTTACCAACACTATACCTCCCCATGAAAAGTAAACATTGGCCTTATTCTTCACGGGAGTAGGACAAGGCTTTTATTTTTGCACTTGACCGGTATAGCTTATATAGTCTAGCTTGAGGGGAAAGAGTGAGAGTGCCAGCCAGGACCCAACCTTAAATAACAGGCACTGGCACACAACCCATTATTCTGCTGTGTGTGTGTGTGTGTGTTGTAATGTACGTTTTGTGTGTCTGTTGTAGTGCAATGTAGGTTCTGTGTGTGTGTGTGTGTTGTAGTGTAATGTAGGTCTGTGTTTGTCTGTTGTAGTGTAATGTAGGTTCTGTGTGTGTGTGAGTGTGTGTGTGTGTGTTGTAGTGTAATGTAGGTCTGTGTGTGTGTGTGTGTGTGTGTGTGTTGTAATGTACGTTTTGTGTGTGTGTGTTTTAATGTAGGCTGTGTTTGTGTGTGTGTTGTAATGTACGTTTTGTGTGTGTGTGTTGTAATGTACGTTTTGTGTGTGTGTGTTGTAATGTACGTTTTGTGTGTATGTGTGTTTTAATGTAGGCTGTGTGTGTGTCCTACCTTGTGTCTTTAATGTCCTACCATGCAAGCGTCTGAAATATATCCCACGATACCCCGCGTGCAAATGTGCCTTTCCTCTCGTCCATCTTCATTCACACGCAACACAAAAGAAAGCTACCTGTTCCAATGATGATAATATTTTCTGGGATCATATTTATGTACAGTCACGAGCACTAATAAGTATACGGCTTTGGTTGAAGCTTTGTACACTCCATTTCATCAACGAACTAATGTCATTGGGGATCTTATTGTGCTTTTATTTACTGTCTCTATGTATTCGAAGCACACCTGAATACGTATCAGTGCTCGTGACTGTACAGTATAGTCGTGGTGTACACTCTCAATCTAAAATATGTATCCGGGCTTGTTTCTAATAGCCTGATCGAGTAATAAGCAAGCTCAAGCAAATATGGAACAGGATAAGCATTGTATTTGGTTCACTAGTATGTCATATGATTCGAAACTTCAACAAGACCTGGATACAAATATGGAACAGGATAAGAGTTGTATTTGGTTCACCAGTATGTCAAATTATTCGAAATTTCAACAAGACCTGGATACAAATTTTGGATTGCGTGTGTACAAGTCCTCTCTATCGCCTCTCTATTATAATGTGGTATTGAGAGTTTGGGATCAGTGTTGTTGTGAAAGAGACGTGTGTTTGTTTCTCAAGGCTGACTGAAAAAGAGAAATATTCACTCACTTTTCATTCACGACATCATTATTTTTAATATTGTGTGTGTATGGGCAGAGAGAGGCATCATTGAGAGGGTAAGGATGTGAGTGTGAGGGATGTCGTGAAGTTAATGTAGGAGAGAGAGAGAGAGAGAGAGAGAGAGAGAGAGATAGCATGGTACCGTAATATTGTGTGTGTGATGGGGGGGGGGGGAAGAAAGGCTGGCTGTGATCGTGCATGAGGGAGGGGAAGGACACACACACACACACACACAATTAGAGCCACCAGCAGCAGTAGCCTTCAGTAATCAGCAGTAGTCTCCCTCCCTCCCACGTTGTTTCTCCCGATCAATAACTTTAACCACTAACCAGCACAAGCTTGTATTCTCAGACTGTTTTCCTTCCCATTCCTTAGTGCTTACTGCCCTTTCTCTCTGTATAAGAATAGGTTGATTATCTGGTGTTAGGAAACGTTGGTGGTATATTCTTCTTCAACTGAATATCTACGTCTACATTCGTTCCTAAAACGTTTTGTATTATGATTTCACACGGCTTTGTTGTGTGTGTGTGTGTGTGTGTGTGTGTGTTTAAGGGGGAGTGAATGTGAGTGTGGAAAATGTACCTGTATGAATATTTCTTTTTACCCTCATATCTGTCATTTATTTACACACACACACACACACTCTTATGTCTCCTGTCCCTTCATCCTCACACCCCTGTCTCTTCTTCACACACACAGACACACACACCTTGTTACTGACACTGGTATGACCTTTCCGTGTAGCCAAGGTCATATGATGGTGGAGTTCTGACCTTCCTTTTACCTCTGCTGTGTACGATGTCGATAACCTCCCCTTACTCCCCCTCTCCCAAGCACACACACACACACACACACACACACACACACACACACACACACACACACACCACATCCCCCCCCCCTAATACACACACACCAACATCCAGACACACACACCCACACACTAACACCCAACCACACACGCACACACTAACGCCCAGACACACACACCCAACCACGCACGCACACACCAACACCCAGACACACCCACACACCCACCCACCCACTACCACGCACGCACACTGTCATGAAGCAGTGGGTGCATGCTTGCATGCTTGCTTGATTCACCCGTGTGTCATTGCGTCATACTGTGCATTTATTGTTGCATGTGCCCCGTTGCGAAAGTAATGTTCAGCTGCGGATTTATGAAACAAGACACAGCTAAAACGGGGCCCCTCGTTGATTAAGAACCCTGTGATCGTGTATGAAACTGGAGGCTTCTGATTCCTCCTGACCATGCCACGAAACAAGCTCCTTCGGTATAGGTGGTGTTTCGTGGCAATATTTGAAGGATTCCTATAACTCCAATTTTCTGACTACATTACAGGGTCCCTTAAATTCCTCCTCCAAAGTATATGCCAGGAAACGGACCCAGGTGAAGGAAAAATAATGGTATCCTGTTGCCTGGCATAGTTTGGAGGAATCATTTGCTACATATTTAAGATTTTACTACACAAAACAATGTACTATATACCTCCTTAAAAGTGTGTCTGTTACACGTGTCTGCAACTGTACACAGGAGGCGAACGTTCATGATCGACTCGTGTGTGTGTGTGTGTGTGTGTATATATATATATGCGTCGCTGCATCGTACAGTCAATTGAGATTCTAAAGTCCATATCCATCCTTTGCCATGCACCACAAGTCAGTGTAGCCAGTCGCATGAACCCAAAATTGTACCATAACACATCGTATCAGAAGTCAGTGTAGCCAGTCGCATGAACCCAAAATTGTACCATAACACATCGTATCAGAAGTCAGTGTAGCCAGTCGCATGAACCCAAAATTGTACCATAACACATCGTATCAGAAGTCAGTGTAGCCAGTCGCATGAACCCAAAATTGTACCATAACACATCGTATCAGAAGTCAGTGTAGCCAGTCGCATGAACCCAAAATTGTACCATAACACATCGTATCAGAAGTCAGTGTAGCCAGTCGCATGAACCCAAAATTGTACCATAACACATCGTATCAGAAGTCAGTGTAGCCAGTCGCATGAACCCAAAATTGTACCATAACACATCGTATCAGAAGTCAGTGTAGCCAGTCGCATGAACCCAAAATTGTACCATAACACATCGTATCAGAAGTCAGTGTAGCCAGTCGCATGAACCCAAAATTGTACCATAACACATCGTATCAGAAGTCAGTGTAGCCAGTCGCATGAACCCAAAATTGTACCATAACACATCGTATCAGAAGTCAGTGTAGCCAGTCGCATGAACCCAAAATTGCACCATAACACATCGTATCAGAAGTCAGTGTAGCCAGTCGCATGAACCCAAAATTGTACCATAACACATCGTATCAGAAGTCAGTGTAGCCAGTCGCATGAACCCAAAATTGCACCATAACACATCGTATCAGAAGTCAGTGTAGCCAGTCGCATGAACCCAAAATTGTACCATAACACATCGTATCAGAAGTCAGTGTAGCCAGTCGCATGAACCCAAAATTGTACCATAACACATCGTATCAGAAGTCAGTGTAGCCAGTCGCATGAACCAACATTTTAATAACAAATCAAGAATAGGATTGATTTCGTTGTTGTTGTTGTGTCTTCCCTATAACACCATGTAGAAAGTCAAGCCTATAACTGTTTAGAAGCTGTATGCATGGATGTCCTTGGATGAATACAGTCACGCACCGACCTACCAACCAACCAACCAGCCAGGAAGATAGCCAGGGAGATAGATTCATACCTCTGTGTCGGAGTGTACAGTCACCCCACAAAAATTATGTATATTATCCTTCGTGAATAAGCTCTCTCTCTCTCTCTCTCTCTCTCTCTCTCTCTCTCTCTCTCTCTCTCTCTCTCTCTCTCTCTCTCTCTCTCTCTCTCTCTCTCTCTCTCTCTCTCTCTCTCTCTCTCTCATCTCTATTACTATCTCTCCATTCTTCTCCTTCTCCCCTCTCAACCTTCACACTTTCCTTTCGTGAGCCTTCCCCTCCCTAACCCCCCACCTTCCCCCCTCCCCCCACACACACACTCGACACCCCAGTCAAAGGGTCGAGTTATAATCCAGCTCTTCCCTTCCTTCCCCCCACCATCAGTAGCAGCCGTGACGTAACCCGTTTCTTCACACACAGGTAAACAAACGCTCTCTCTCTCTCTCTCTCTCTCTCTCTCTCTCTCTCTCTCTCTCTCTCTCTCTCTCTCTCTCTCTCTCTCAGGGGGGTCTGTATTGTAGTATAGTTGTTGTTGTTGTTGTTCTTCAAGCTGTCTGACCGAACAGTTCCGATGTAGTATAGTTTGGAAGTATTGGTAAATAGTTCTTCACTTTCCCAACAATATAATTTTTCTCCACTTAAATTTAGGTTTACAATGCTAGAAAAAAACAAACAAACAGATTCTACCATAAAATCTCATTGTACGAGTAGTTGAATGTTTGTTCATCTGTTTCGTGGCACATTTTTGGAGGGATCGGTAGCCATCGTAGAGAGAAAGGGAAATGAAGGTAAAATATTTAAGCTTTGTATATACCGACGATCCCTTCCTTCCCTTCCCTCCTTCCTTCCTTCCTACCTACCATTCTCTCCTAACTCTTTTCTCTCTTCTAAACATAGTGTACCTTGGTCTTGGCTATGGTCCAGGTAGATAGATGGTGGGTAGGTAGGTGGATAGGGGAGTATAGGTAGATAGTGGGGGAGTGTAGGTAGATAGTGGTGGTGTGGTAGGTAGATAGGTAAGTAGGATGGGCGTGTAGGTAGACAGGTGGACGTATAGGGGGTAGGTTGATGGTAGGGTATGTGTGGATAGATAGAGGGACATGTGATGGGTATGTTGGTATGTATATAGGTGTAGGTATGTATGGCTTGTAGTATATAGATAAAGAGACGTATGGTGTGTAGGTAGGTAGGTAGGTAGGTGGGTGGTGTAGTATGGGGGGGACACGGTGGGGGATGTATGGGAATGCACGATAGAGGGGAGTATAGGTGTGTGGAGAAGATGAACACACACACACACACATATGTAGGATGGAATGAAGGAAGTGTACTCGAGTGCGTTATGGATGGCACCAAAATAAATGGACTGTCACGGAGCCTTGGGAAGAGGGCAGTGAAAGATGGAATGAGAGATTGTGGATAGGAGGGTTGGTGGGGAAGTGGACAGTGAAGGATGGATGGATGGATGAAATGATGTGGACTTGTAACAATCTCAATCCTTCGGTGCATTGGTTTAACAAGAAATATAAACAAAATAAAATAACCATATACTAATAATATATACGTATCATATTTCTACTAGACCACGATCCCTTTGTACCGTAACTCCTCTCTCCAGACTTGACTATTTACACTCCACCACTCCTGTACCTATCAAGACAGTCTATAGTGGCCAGTTAGCAGACTCTGTTATAGTTGGCATTTCAGAGTGCCTCTTTGGAACTCCACAAATGCGATCCCGGTCATTGCACTCACCCAGCCAGCCAGCCTGCCGATGGTCGAGTTTGTGTGTCTATAAATATCAGAGGGTCCTTTCTAGTCGATTCGGGCCCCAAAAAACACACGAAAAAAAATTATCTATATAAAAATATTAGGGTCGTAGTTATAGTTTCTATACACGAGCCTAAAATGGTACCAACTAACCTTTGATATTTCACAAGATATTTAGTAAGGCAACAGCAAGGAAAAGGTTAACCCACTTGTGGCTCTGCTGAGGAATATGGTGTGTTTGTGTGTGTGTGTGTTTGTTGATGGTCAGGGAAGTAATTATTGTGCGTGTAAGTGTATGTGTGTTTTTATGTGCGTTGGCCTCTGTGTGTGAGGATGACTGGCTGACATGGGTGAGTGCCAATTGGCTCTTCACTACACACACACACACACACACACACACACACACACACAGATGCCACTTGAGCCGTTTTTGTAGGACGGAAAGAAAGTGTTCAGTCCGAAGAGAGGCTATAATAATAATGTTGATGATGATGCGTCTGTAGCTGCAGGCCACACCCGTAGAGAAGAAAGTATTACCCTTACCATATACTTCATCTAACAACAACAACAACAGAAGTGTGTATGGTCAGCTCACCATTTTGTATCCTACCAATTCTGTCTGCCTGTGTGTGTGTGTGTGTGTTTTTTTTTTTTTTTTTTTTTTCCCATTACCTCCCTATGTTTAAACCCTTCCAAACTTCCTCCTCTTCCTAAAATAATAATAATATTAATAATGATAATAGTGATAATAATAATAATAATGATAACAGTTATAATAATAATAATAATATGAAAGAAAAAAAGGTCAGATATAGTGATAATAATAATAATAATGATAACAGTTATAATAATAATAATAATAATATGAAAGAAAAAATGGTCAGATACCAGAGGGGTAACACAACATTAGATCGCGACTGTACATTCTTATATTCTCCACTGCATATTCTTTCGTATTCAAGGCTTTGGAAATTTATGAGTTTTATTTATTTATTATATTTAGCAGCGGGAAGATGATTAAATAACAAAACTTGGCATCTTCCTTCCTATACCTTCATTCCTTGCTGACTCATCACCACTCATTCAGACTCTCTCTCTCTCTCTCTCTCTCTCTCTCTCTCTCTCTCTCTCTCTCTCTGTACCTATTTTAGTGTAAACAAGTTAGCGAGACTGCACTGACCTTGAGACTGAGACAGACTGACATACATACATACAGCCAATACATGCGCCTTTAAGAAGTGATGTAATATATTCAATCATTACATATAATAAAAACAAATAAGAGACCATGTTTTATATTATTATTGAATTAGTGTATAAGGTGAAGTTGAATAGGAACAATAATAGTCATTTATATTTACTGTATTGTGTCTATAATTTGGACTCCACATTTTTCTTCCTTTCCTCCACCTCCTCCTCATCTTCCCCTCCTCCTCCTCCTCCTCCTCCTCCTCCTCCTCCTCCTCCTCCTCCTCCTCCTCCTCCTCCTTTTCCCATCTTCCTCCTCCTCCTCCTTTATCTATATCTTTGTGTTCTTATTTTTCCGTATTTCTTCTACACTTTCTCCTGCACATCCCAACGCCGAAACTGCTGACGCGTTATTTTGTCGAGATTACAAGTCAGTCAGTCCGTCCCCTCCATCCCTCTATCCCACCTAACCAATAGGAGACGAGAACTGTGCCACTCCCTCACAACACACGTATCATATTACACTGTTACATCTACGACTTGACGCTGATGGGGGAGTCATTCATTCTAGTATAGTTGTTTTGATGTAGTGTGGAGATATATTCATTTGACTGTAAGGGTGCATGGAGGGTCATTCAAGCAAGCAAGCAACTACTGTGACTGTGTAGTTTGGAGTTGTAATTCACTGCACATGTTGCTTAAGAAATGGGCTTGGCGGTGGATGGTGGTGTTGGTAGTTGTGGTATTATAGTAGTGATGGTCGTGGTGGTAGTAGTAGTAGTAGTGGAAATGGTCTGTCTTGGTAGTGATGGTCGTCGCGTGTTTATACAGTAGTGTGGAGATGGTCATAGTAAGTAGTAGTTGTTGGGTAGTAGTAGTGAAGGGTGGATGTATAATGACGACACACTGTGGTTGAGTTGTGACCATCCTTTTGTTTGTGTATCCTCTTCCTTCCTTCCTTCCTTCCGTCAAGTCAAGTTCCCTATTGTCTGCATCTTCATTGTTTCCTCTGTGAATATTTAGCAGCAGCAGCAACAACAACAACACCCAGACGACCTTACCTTAGTTCAGGGAATGGAGATGTGGAAAGAGTGTCTGTGGTGGTCGAGGAGGAGGAAGGAAAGGAATGGTGATGGTGGGGAAGGAAAGAGTGAATGTTGAGGTATGTTGTGGTGAAGGAAAGATTGGTGGTGGTGGTGGTGGTGGTGAAGGGAAGAGGGAATGTAGAGGTATATTGTGATGAAGGAGAGAGTGACTGGTGATGGTGGTGGTGGTGAAGGAAAGTGTGAATGTTGAGGTATGTTGTGATGAAGGAAAGATTAGTGGTGGTGAAGGGAAGAGGGAATATGGGGGTGATGAAGGAAAGAGTGACTGGTGATGGTGGTGAAGGGAAGAGTGAATGTGGGGGTGATGAAGGAAAGAGTGACTGGTGATGGTGGTGGTGAAGGGAAGAGGGAATGTGGGGGTGATGGTGGTGAAGGGAAGAGGGAATGTGGGGGTGATGGTGGTGAAGGGAAGAGGGAATGTGGGGGTGATGAAGGAAAGAGTGACTGGTGAGGATGGTGGTGAAGGAAAGAGTGACTGGTGATGATGGTGGTGAAAGAAAGAGTGACTGGTGATGGTGGAGGGGAAGGTGCATATGAGTGGACAATGGACGACCTGAGGTACATTTCTGGCTGCTTCAAGGACTTCTCAGACCCCCGTTCGTCCCCCTCCCTTACTCCTACCCACCTACTCCTTGTCCTGTCACTGTCCCTCTACCTTCTCTCCTCTCCTCCTCCTGTTACTGTCCCTCTACCTTCTCTCCTCCCTCCTGTCACTGTCCCTCTACCTTCTCTCCTCCTCCTGTCACTGTCCCTCTACCTTCTCTCCTCTCCTCCTGTCACTGTCCCTCTACCTTCTCTCCTCCTGTCACTGTCCCTCTACCTTCTCTCCTGTCACTGTCCCTCTACCTTCTCTCCTCTCCACTCCTCCTTTCTAATTCCTCACCCCTTTTCTTCTCCCTCTATAATTCCTTTCTCTTACTCGTCTTCCATAGCATAGAGTATAATCAAACAGCCTCGAAAAGGACCAGTACGTCCCTTACAGTATAATATATTCTCTTATTAACCTTTATATTCCTTCTCCTTCTTACAATGACCGACCCTGACTCATGTGTAAAGTGCGAAGGCCTTTTTGAATACAGCCCGTCACTCACATCTTTCACCTCACCACACCAACACCCTAACCTCTCCACTCACACCTTCATACCACAGCACCTCCCTCCACTCACATCTTCCACCTCACCACACTACCACCCTCTCCATTCATACCTTCCATATCACCATACCACCACCCTGCCTCTCCACTAACACCTTCAATCCCACAACAGCACCTCCTTCTCCACTCACACCTTCCACCACACCACCCTCCTCTCCACTTACACCTTCAATAGCATCACTTTCTCCACTTGTACCTTCAACCACAACACACCACCTCCCTCTCCACTGCAACTCGTCAGCAATCAGTCATTTCTGTCTTATAATCGATGTCTCATTTTAATTCTTTACAACCAAGACGTGTGCATGGTATCGCAGCTTACTTTGAACAGATGCTGTGTGACGTCATACCATAATGTCACGAGCTATAATAATAAGTATCCAGGTCTGCTTCGAATGGCCTGATGATGGAGTATTAAACGAGCCCCGGCAAGTAGGAGACAGTATAAGCGTTGTAATTGATTGGTTCACTTGTATGTCAAATGTTTCCAAACTTCAACAAAACCTGGATACTTATGACTCGTGACTGTACGTATATGCCTGACAGCTGTTGTTGTTCTGCTTCAAAGCATACCAGCATAATTATCTTCTTATCTCGTCTGCCTCTGTTGTTCCTTCATCCGGGGTTCGCATTTTTATCACGGTTTGTACTTTACAGGATCCACACTTGTACAGTCGCACACCACAATCACTAGCCCACCTGAGTCGAAGCCCGAGATCTAGAGCAGGCGGTTTCTAGACGACAGCCCACCCAAAGCCAACATTAGTTCGAAATGTGTGTTTCCTCGTGATGGTTTGGGTGGGCTGTCGTCCAGAAACCGCCTGCTTCGTATATCGGGCTTCGACTCAGGTGGGCTTGGGATTGTAGTGTGCGACTGTACAACATTTTATCCATTTCCATTTCTCCCTATCATACATGTGCTTTTATAGTCTATAGAATCCTGAGCTGGTAAACGTTCTAATAAATTAATATGTATCCCTATTTCATGCTCTATCCAGCAGTAGAGTAGATTATACAGTATAGGCTAGGTTAGGAAGAATAGGTCGGTGGGCAGGGAACGAGGCAAGTATGGATGAATGTGTGTATCACGGTCGTGTGTATGTTCAGTATAAACGGCGTAAAAGACGTTAGAGTGACTGGCGACTTGTGGCACTATAAGACTGGCCTTGGGCGTGTGTGTGTGTCAGGTTGGTCGGGCATCTGGTACCAACTCTCTAAACGTACAGGGAAGAGAGAGCGGGGGAGAGAGCGAGACACGTATCTTCCCCGGATCGTGACAAACTTGGGAAAAATGCTGTCAGTGAGAGGCCGCTTCGTACGCCACGTGGTCTCAAAACATAACATTGCATAACAACCAAATTTCAGGCCTGACCCAGATTATGTGCGGGATATTAGGGAACCACACGAAGTATTTTTTGGTAATATTTTAATATATCAATTTTCAAGCCCCCCCCCCCTCCTGAACCTGTCACAATGTGGAGAAATTAAACAACCGAATTCGTGGTATTTCCAGTCTTTATTGAGGAAAAGAATCAATCAAGCTTTAGGATTTAATTTTCACATGCACACTCACATTCATTGGGCAAAAATATAAAGTTGTGGATTTTTTTTCTTCATATTTTTTATTGGACAAGGAACGTATGGTTGGTGTAATTTACCTCATGCGCAAAAATGAATAAATTAATGATATAAGCGTACTGTACTCGTAGCTTCGTTGTTGTCGAGTCTGGAATATTTTGCGCGCGAGAGGCCAGCCAGTGTGGTTAGTTAGTTACGCAATGAGACGGGCAGACAGGCGGCGTAGCAAGGCAGAGAGAGAGAGAGAGAGAGAGAGAGAGAGAGAGAGAGAGTGTGTGTGTGGTGGAAGGGAGACCAAATACATACATGCTATATACCCCTCCAACTTTCCTTCCTTCCTTCATCCCTCCCTCGGTTTCTCTCACCCTCAACCTCCATCCCTCACCCCTCCCTACCCTATCCTTCTTCCTTCGGTTTCTCTCACCCCTCCCTACCCTATCCTTCCTTCGGTTTCTCTCACCCCCAACCTCCCTCCCTCCCGCCATCTCTCACCCCTATACTGGAATCCACCTCCCTGCTCGACCACAACATAAATACAACTACCCTGGGGTCTATAGTTGTTGGTTCCTCACATGGTTTGGTGGAATTTGTGTGTGTGTACCCTTTAGGATCCAACTAACCCCTCTTCTCCCTTACCCCAACCAACCCTCCCCTCCTTCCGTACTCCAACCAACCCTCCCCTCCTTCCGTACTCCAACCAACCCTCCCCTCTCCCTTCCTTACCCCAACCAACCCTCCTCTCCCTTCCTTACCCCAACCAACCCTCCTCTCCCTTCCTTACCCCAACCAACCCTCCTCTCCCTTCCTTACCCCAACCAACCCTCCTCTCCCTTCCTTACCCCAACCAACCCTCCTCTCCCTTCCTTACTCCAACCAACCCTCCTCTCCCTTCCTTACTCCAACCAACCCTCCTCTCCCTTCCTTACTCCAACCAACCCTCCTCTCCCTTCCTTACTCCAACCAACACTCCTCTCCCTTCCTTTCATACCCCAACCACCAATCCCTTCCCTCCTACCATATTCCAACCAACCCTCTTATCCCTCCTTCCCTTACTTCCCCAGCGCCTCCTCTGTGCATTAGTTGCCAGATACCTCCAATCATTAATAGATAAGGATAATTAGTATATTTTATCCTTGCGTAGAAGAATGGAATATCAAAATAGTGTAATATGGTGAAAGAGTTTAAACGTGTCATTAAAAAAAAAAAAATTCACCCTGCATCAGTGAATTGTAGGTAATAAGTCATTCAGTTAAAAGGGTAATAAAATTTTGCTTGTGGAGGTATGTTACAGATTCCACCAAACTTCCCCTAACACCTCTTTAGTCTAGTTTTGCTATGCACACTTTAGAAGAATTTGTATCCTTCCAATTTCCTTACAATGAGTTATCTCCCCCCACATACACATGCCATAATAGGATTAGAGTTACAAGAACAACTTTAGAATATGCGTTCAGAATACACAGGCACGTATTGCAATATATAACATGATGTGAGCCGTGTTGCATTACAAAGAATTCCGGGTATGTTGCCATGTCCGGAATAGTTTAGTTTGGTTTGTCCACGTTGGGTGAGACACTGAGAGTGAGCGGAAGTGTGTATGTGTGAGAGACTGATGAGAGAGAGAGAGGCAAAGGGTGCACATGGTGAGGGTTGAGAAGTGACGGATGTGTATGTGTGTGTGTTGCTTTTCGGAGAATGAGAAGGTAATCTGTGTAAGGGCAGATGCTTCTTTCTGGGAACAGCGGTGTGAAGGGAGTGCAGAAATATATGATGCCTATCCCTCATCACTGTTTGGTGGAAAAAAGGATCGAAAGGTCGCATGGACAAGCTATTTTAAGGTGAAATGGGAGTGCTGCATCTAGGAAATGTGAGTCGAGATACGCGGAAGTGTGTGGAATGTTTCCATCTGTTGAACGAGTCAATCAATACGCTCTTTCTTCTCCCATCTATAAGCTAAAACCACATAGACATTTTAAACTTAAGGTGAAGATTAACAGAGGCATGAAGTAATACAGGAAAAACTACATTAAAATGATAGTATACGGAAGCTAGAGAAAATGGCAGTGAATGAGTGAACTCTTGGGTCTTCGTCCCTTCCCGCCAAGGACGCCCAGTGGCTCCAGGAGGGCGAGGAGACATGGAGGAGGGGAGGGTAGGGGGGAGTGGCGGGTTGTGTACGTCTGGCAGTGGAGCATGGCCGAGGCGCGCTCCTTTGGCGGTTATGGTAATTTCTGTGTCTGACAGACTGACACTGGCTGTAGGGTCTGGATAAACTAATACGCAAGCAAAATTAGTATATGGAGAGAGTTTATGATTAATGGTATAGCATACTTATATGTTACCAAAGAATTAAGAACTGTAGGTACAAATCTGGCAGTGCGTATTCAGTTACACTAAATATTTTATCCTTGGTGCAGACCCTGAGAAGTATACCAACCAACCTCCTTGACTTGTGTTTATTTGGATGACATTCACTGTCACGTCTTTTAAGTGTGATAGAGGAAAGTAGTGTTCTTTGATTATTTTTCATGTTTTTTCGTCCATTATTATGATACCGTTTGACATTATACAAAACATTTGCTTACAGTTCACTTGCAGAAACTAATTAACAACCTACACCAGAAGGTATGATCGTATGTGACCAAATATGCCTGAACTGGCAAGACGGTATGAATGATAAAGCATAGCGTGTACTGTAGATGGTGCAGTGGGTGTGTGTGTGTTGTAAGCAGCATGGGTCTGGTTGTGTGGTGTTGGGGTTCTCCTGTCTTGGGAACTTGGGAAGTGAGAACGTGTGGCGGGCAGCGTGGTGGTGGTCTAGTGGGGTGGTGTGTTGTTTTTCATGTGTTGGGGTTGTGATGTCTCCAGTCTGTATTTTTACGTCGTTTCTGTTCTCTAGATATACGTGTGTGATTCATATATAGTTCTAGCGGTATCTGGCAATTTGGGTAAAGTGAGAGAATAGAGATTGAATGGTGTAATATATTGAGACTTGAGAGAGCGATAATGTAGTATTGTAGTTGAAAGAGAATTTAGGATTGGGGACAATTGATTCCCTAAAAGTTCCGAAACCTTTGACATGAAACAGACACCGTGTTGTGTATATCCACCACCACCACTTCTACCCTATATGGAACTCCTCTACCCCTTCTGTAGTTGCTCTTTTCGCCTCGTTGTCTTCACCTGGGAGAAAGTGAACGGCCAACCCAAGAACCTGTGATTAATGGCGAAAGCTGTGCCCAAAGTTTCGTATCGCGTACCGTTGGCCACGCAAGATGCAAAAATTTCAGAGAGAGAAAGAGCGTACGTAGTAGAGAAAGAGTAGTAGTTATATTAGTAATGGGTGATTAAATTTTCTGCTTACCGAATTAACAGGTAAGCATTTCTATTGAACACACACTATAAACACTTGTGTTGTACCTGGACACCTCTTAAGATCACTGACTTCCTATAGTTACCTCGTACCGTATTTAGAAATAACATGAATAGTGTATTTGCATTAATAAATTAGTACTGGTAAAATCGGCATAGGTGTCTGGTATATGACTACACTGAATGTTGTATACAGTATGTCTTTTATAATATAACATATAATCGAAGAGGACCAATATGCAATTAAATAAATAGTCTACTATAACAACAACAACTATGCTTGTAGGAACACGCGGTGTGTCATTCTGGATCCCACCTTCCCCGAACGCACCTCACAAGGCTCGGCCTCATTATCCCCCTGAGGACCTCCTCCCCTTTGTCCCCCGCTGGGCGCTGAATATCCCCCCAATCCCCCCCTCCCTCCATATCACCCCCCACCCCCTCATCTCCTTCCCTCCCTATCACCCCCCTAAACCCCCTCATCGCCGTGTTTCAAGCCTCAAGGTTGGTCTGAGCAGGACTGGGGCGGGCTCAGAGCCGCGCGGGTAGCGAACGTCAGTCACGTGGTGGAAGCGTGAGGAGGTGTAACTCTGCTAGCCTCTTCCTTCTGTACTTGTGTGTGTGGGATACCGTCGTCAAAGTTCAGTGGCATCGCGAAAGGATATATATGTCGGTGTACTGCTAGTGTGTTGTGAAGCCAAGGTGCTCACTTGGATGATAATCGTGAAAGCTGTGGTGGTTGTTAAGAGTAGAGAGGCTATTGAAGTGTGTACTACCACGTGGTCCTTTCCCGCTGTTTGAAAAAAAATCTTGGAGCGAGTTGAGGAAATGTTGTTGTATCAAAGTGTGTACATTCCAACAGCAAGAACTTTTAATATAACTGACACGGAAAATATTTTAAACACGAGGGCTGTTATGATAAAGACAAGGCAGTTTTGACAGTTGTGGATGTAAGCACCCTCACCTCGCCAATAACCAACCACGTGCTACTTCGACGGCCGCCTGTGTCAAAAAGCCAATACCAACCCACTGCATCCCAGGGTTATCGCGTGGTGATACGTTTATCAGTTGTGGCTGCTTGTAAAATTACCACTGGAGTAACTGCCTGAAGTAGAAGTGTGGATTAAAGTCTTCACAATGCATTACCATTCTGATAACTCATCACAGGATGTATTTGCTGCTGCACGCGGTAAGTTGGGTATTATTGGGTCGTAATGAATTCTCTTTGTAGCCAATTTAGTTGCGATGGAGGTCCAGTTCTTCACTAATACCCCCCCCCCAAAAAAAAAAAAGAGAAGGTAATGCACTGTACTTGATCTTCCGATTATGTTTAATTAAAAAGACGAGGCTGCGACTGATAAATTTTTCTAGGTCATATTGAAGCCATTTTTGCCCACTTGTCTATACCCAATTAACCTATATGTTTAGTGTTGCCCTTTATTTAACCTACATCTAAAGTTAAACTACCGAGTGTTAATTGCCTTTATACGAGTACGAGTAACACCAATGCTATTTATGCTGTGGAAGGAAGGGTCTGGCGGGTGTAGGCTATATTGTAGCAAGTGTCATGTGAACCGGTTTTGGTGTTAACAGAAGGGTGGTGGGCTACTCGGCAGAATTTAATGAGAGACTGTGTGCGCCACTTCACATAGCCTACTCTTGCTATAGTTGTTGAAATATACCAGTTATTTTACTTCATTATGGCACTATGGTTTAACTTTACTATCAGACAATACGCAGCCATAAATAACCAATTTTTTTTTTTTAATGCATCTTCCTCTGGTTTAAAAGGTCTTGACATTTCTTTCGGGGGGAAATGCTAAGGTTGTATTGCGGTACGCCAAAATTCTCGTTCATTTTACCCCACTGACATTTCCTCTGTCGATACTTATTGCATGACTGGCATTCAAAAAACATTTAGGAAAGGCTTAATTGTTGGTACAGGTTCATCCTTACTCATAGGAAACTGATCATCAATGTAATACGATTATTTCATATGTAATGAGTAAAGTCTTAATAAGAATAGAAGTTTGCTATACACATTTCTCGTATAATATTTCCAGTGTTTAAGAGATGTGTAAATTCGGATGTATTTTCTCTTCAGGTTGCACTACAAATACTGATAAAGGCAAGATAATTATTGAGTGAGGGAGCCGGTACATGTTTCAGGGTTAAAAAAATGGGAGTGTACTCTAGTGTTATCATTTCACATAAAACCAGCCAGTGCTCTCCTCACACACACACACTTGTTTACCATTCAAGATAACCTGTGGAATGATGCTTATCTTTCTTGGTGATAAGACTAGACTTACACATCGGTAGCCTAGTCCATTCAGTTTGATTGACGTTCTTTCAGTTTCTTACTACAGTATTTTGTTAGTGTTGGTTAATACCGTATACTTTTGGCCTTGATTCCTCCATAGTATGTCAGGAAACAGAACCAATGAATAAATATAATAGTGTCCTGTCACTTGGATTAGTTTGGAGGAATCAACAATATACCATATTCTATACCCCTTTAACTTATTCGACCATGGGACCTTAGAAGTATTATTATATTGTACAGTATGTATACTTCTTTGGCATTTTTTTTCCTTTCCTTCAAAAGACTAATTTTCAATATAAAAGGCAATTCTTTAAAAAAAACTTGAAAATCAACAATCTTTTGCTAATTTAGATATAGGAATTCATGAATTTGTGAACAAATCTTTTATGAATATATAGTTGATGATTTATACCATCACACGTGTAATAAAAGTTGATACATCCTGATAAGCTGTCGGTCTGTTCCCATTGTCTTTGTTACCATGATTGTTAAGACACCTGGTGGGAATATCTTTAAGGTTTATGGAGTGAATGCACTACTGGAATAAGAACGGGGTTTTCAAGCTGTTGTAAAATTCTGGTCACTGACTTTGCAAAGCTTAAGAATTTTGTAGTGACATACTTAAACCATTTTTGGGATGGCAATATACTGTACTGTATGTTATATGAATTGTATATATACTGATGATATGATTTGCGAATGTACATCTTCATTGTAAAGTTAATCTTTCTCAAATATGCTTTAAGGGATTAATCTGGTGTTGGTAATTCTGGAGCAACTTTTTCCTCTATACAATTCCAAGCAACAAAACACCATTATTTTTGTTCATTTGGTCCTGTTTCCTGGCATACTTTAGAGGAATCAAGGCACTCCAATGTAGCAAAAGTGAATTACCCCCTTAAGTAGCCTGAGGCCAGTTCACTTTTAGAGTAATAATCTCAAGGTGATAAGTAGCAGCTGCCAGTTTCAAATACTAATTAAGGGGGTAGTATCCTTTTGGTACATTGGAGTGCCTTCATTCCTCTAAAGTATGCCAGGAAACAGGACCAGATAGACATATATAATGGTTACTGCTACATTATATACAGAATATTGTTGTGATGTTACCATACCTTTTTAACTTTTACATTGTGTTTCAGGGTATGAATTAATGAGGGTAATGTTACTTTATACCATGTAGGCCATTTTTGTTTTGTTACCATACCTTTAAACTTTAACTTTGTGTTTCAGGTCGTGAACGCTCGTCATCCTCCAGTACTGATGATCCATCGTCAGGCGGGGATGACTCTTATCTCAGAGCAGCAGCAGCCGCGGCCAGAAAGAGACGAGGGAACCTGCCCAAGGAAAGTGTCAAGATATTGAAGAAGTGGCTGTATGATCATCGCTATAATGCCTACCCGTCTGATGAAGAGAAGCTCCAACTCTCTCGTGCTGCTAATCTTTCAGTACTGCAGGTAAGGCGATTGCGTATAAACTCAACGAAGGGAAAAAACCTTCCTTTGCTATTCTTTCGACCATAGAATTAATTTGATTTGTATGATAATCATTGGTAGAAAGGAATTGAGGTTCTTGTTCTGTACCTACTTTCTCTTAATATTTCCTGGCAAATTTTTTGGAGTAGTGTTGCCTCATTTGTGAACTTTTATAAACAAAAGCCACTGCAATTTCCTGCAAGAGGTGAACTAATCAGAATGTTCACAAAATCTCATAAGATATGTCGCCTCAAATTGAATGTTTTATCTTTGCCCTCCACTATTTTGATAAATGCTAAAAGTGGGCTAAATATCAAGCATTCTGTGCTGTCCAGTTTCATAACATAGCTTATTTTTCCACAGGTATGCAACTGGTTCATCAATGCACGAAGGAGAATCCTTCCAGAAATCATCCGTCGTGAGGGGAATGATCCAGAGAAGTACACAATCACACGTCGAGCTAAGAAGCTAAAAGGAGTAAGCACCCGGGATCGAATAGACACTGAAGAGTACTCGCGTCCAGCACAGAATGACTATGCTCGCGCACGTCCTCGCTGGGAGTCTAATGACCTTCCTGACCACGACTATGACTTCTCTATGGAATCAAGAGTTGCTTCTTGGGTTGCCGAGCAGCAGAGGGTATCGGCAAAGCCACACTTTGAAGCTGTATGTCCTTGTGGGTGTGGGTCTGATGGTGACCACACTAATACCTTCACTAGTTCCACCCCCACCACTCAGCCACCTGTCTCAAACACTGCACCTAACTTTGTGGCTGAGGTGACTGCAACCACAAATTCTCCCATATATACAGACACTAACTCTCCGGCTTACACACCAAATGATTCACCCATGTACCCACCTTCCACCCCAGAGCACTACGTCCCCCAAACAGAGTACGCTCACCATGCCTATAACACCCCAGCTCAGGTCACCCCTCCCCCAACACCCCCAGAGGATGATGCTGACAAATTTAAGTGCCTGTATATGTTAGTTGATGCGGCTCTTAGTCAGTGGGAAAAGCAGAACGCCTCCCCACCCCCTCAGGATACGATAGACTCGACCCGCACCTACCTCAGTCTGTAACATAAACACAGTCAAATAGCTTAACAACGTAATCTTTATACAGCCAAGAGAAAATTTATGGCAAAAAGGATTTATCTTTTTTTGATATACATTTCCAGAGCTGTTCCAAGAAAATGGTTCATAATTGCTAATGGCATCAAAAATTTTATGTATATCTTTGAGTATGGACCAAGTTGTATGGAGAGCCAGGTCAGCAAATTATTAACTAATTTTTCTCCACACTGTGCCGAGAGACAGACAGCCTGGTATGTAGGTTGTTTATATATTTGTCTGATTTGGAGGACTGACTTTGTTCCCTCTTTTTCTTTGCTGGCTACTTACCTCCCTCAATTTGAAAGGATGGTTACTCCTGAAATATTGTTTCTATTGGTCTGTATAATTATCTTATTGGGCATGGTTGTGAATCGTCAGTAGTTAGCCAAGTTTATTATTTCACAATGCAGTATTTTGCTGTTGGAAAACTAATTCAGCTAACATCTCATTTTAACCACATCATCTTTTATTTGATGGTTTCCTTTTATGATGTAGTATTTCTAGAATGCCTTGCCAAAAATTTAGTCGCATTGACTTAGTAATTTCATAGACAAACTAACCCATTACAGAGGTAGCTGTGGATTACATATATAGTACAATTTATAACCTTGCAACGATAGTGTTACTTACTTCGTCAATTCATGTAGCCCATTTAATATTGTAACTAAAGATTAGTGTAGTTTTTAGAACATTCCAAAATTGGTGTTCGTCTTCCTTAACTCAGAGCAGCTGTAGAGGATGATTGTGAAGAATAACCAGTAGAGGAATTATTTTTAACCATACCTCACCTCTTTTAAAGGGACTAAATTGTTTTTGGTACATCGAAGACTACCGATTCATCCAAACTTTCATAAAAAACACATCAGTTGTCACATGGATGCAGAGGTTCATTGTTTCTTGTCAGAGTTTGGAGGAATCTGTAGAACCTTTAATTCATTGACAAAGTTGTGGCCCCTTTAACAATCACCTTCACCTGTGTCTGACTCGTCTCTGCCTTAAAGACATATCGCTCAAATATCTAGGACACTTGTGTATATGTAAATAATGTGTATGTGCCTTAGGCCTGTGTTGTGGTGTCATGATGCTCAAAAAGGAAAATAATTGCTTAAAAGAGCTATGTACTTACAGTTGATGGTAGGATAATTATGAGTTTGCAAGAATAATTTGGCTATATGGCATAACTTGGTGAATTTTATTTCCATTACAGTGCTGAGTTTGGAATAGCTAATTTGTTGTTAATGTACTGGAAATTTCATAATCACTCAGTTTCATGTGTTAAATGTTCTATTAAAGTGGCCATAAGGTAGTACAATTTTAGTTATTTGTTATTGTACTTGTGGCTACATCAAGCATCTCCAATGTTAATGTTTCTCTTTGGCTCTTTAGTTATGCAGCTTTATGAAATTATGTACAAGAATATTGCCTTATGGAATTATAGTAATTGTATGTAACAAGTATTGTATGATATTCAGCTTGAGTTTCAAGTAGGTTTGTGCATGCACTAGTGTGGGTGATGAATGTCTCGTGTACCTGCAGTCCAAGGTCTCACTTGTGTGGATGTTGGTAATCCTGCTCATAGTACATTTGTACTGTAAACCCTCATTATACAATGGTTTTTTGGGCTAGAGATGTACAGTAGCTCCCAAAACTATCGTTAAAGTGGGTTAGAAGGATGGCGGAATGAACAGAATGAAACCTTGTCCCGCCCACTTGTCGTCTCAGTGCATGGCAGATACATCGTCCATTTTGTCAGAATGTGTAGCACTTTATTTTAACGATAGTTTTAGGAGCTACTGTACAGTGTGTATTGAAATTGTTTACAAAAATAGTTTCATTACATTGGGGTTGAACACACAAAACTCAAATGATTGCAGTACTATTCAAGTATTGTAAAATATTACAAGAGTCCAAACTGTCATCATGTTTTGTAAGTAAAGTACCACCTTCAATGTATTGAGGGAGATGTATATGGAGGTCATGTACAGTATTATGAGAGTTTACCATACAGTATTTTATGGTAATTTTAATTTGTGAAAACTCAAAGAGGCAAGCATGAATCATCACTTTCATTATTATTTCATTTTTTAGACCAGAACTATCACTAGAACACTTTCACAACCATTATATATATATTTGGTGCTACTGTACATTATCCAGAGTGGATGTTAGAGGTGTGTCTAGTGATTGCTAACATGTTGGTCAGGGATAATGTTAGCAGTTTTTTAGTTTAGAGGTTTATGGATGTTCCTTTTATTAGTGTGGCCAAAAACATGTAATGTGTGGTTGTTTAAGCACAAAACTACATTAAGGGGAGATTCTTGGGTTGGTAAATTGAAAGGTCTTTGATTCCTCCAAACTATGCCATGAAATAGATCCCCAATTTGTACTACTGAGGGTGTCTGTTTTCTGGCATAATTAGAAGGAATCAATACCCTTTCAAATCACCAACAACAGATTCTCCCCTTAATTAATTGAGGATATTGGATGTTGGTAAATTGGAGGCAACCAATTCCTCGAATCATACCACCTGTAATGAATTTGTTTTTTTATATATATATATATAATTCTTGACATGTATACTCGTAGTTCAGAGGAATTTGGAGTCTCTCGGCACATGAACTAAGAGTATGATGCTCCAATACTCAGCTTATGGATGTTTGTGGGATTAGTCAAGAAGTACAACAATGCTTTATTGTGTCTTAAGCTGGAGGCACATGGATATTGAATTGAATGTAAAGGAAATACCATCAAACTGGAGATAGCAGAGACATCCAGACCAAACACCAGTGCTGATGTATGTAATCTGTTGTTTGTGTTCTCTAACTGATTCACTCGTCAAATGAGTGTATGAATAGGGTGTGGTATGTTTGCTGCAACAATTGTACAATATTCAGTCTTATGTTTGAGGTCACAAGTAGGTTTGCTTTAGTTTCAGATACCACACTGTTACATAAAGAGTTATATGTCGAGTATTGTTCATAGAAGACACATTTTTTTTTATGCATAACTATTAGGTTTGTTTAGAGCCCAAATTCTTATATTTCTTTTTTATAGTACATAATGAATTTCTTATGTGAATACTCTATTCTTTTTCATACAAGAGTATATTAATCTCAAATGTATGACATGCATTTTAGTCTGCTTCTTAATGGTCATCAAGTGCCAACACTGATACTGTAATATCAGGGGTTTCATGTGAGGGAAAGCAGATACAGTATACATAATATTATTTGAGGATGTGTTAAGAGTACGATGTTCTATGAAGATATGTATTGATTTACACTTGACTAACCTACAGGTACAGTAGTTTACTGTCCCTTTCCCATGCAACACTAGTGCTGGTAGATCTGTAACTGGTGTATGATGAACACATTTTCATAGAGGAATTTAATCTTTGAAAATCTGTATTTTCTGAAGTTGCCTCTTCCCTCCTGGGACACCCTATAAAAAGACATTCTAGCCCGAGTTGAGGTATTTTGAGCATTTTATTGTCTTGTATCAATTCAATAACATGAAATAGTTTGCACACTGTTGCACCACCTTGTGACATTTGTACTTATTATCAGATTTTGTTCAATTGGCATTCTGCATGAGACTTGTCCTATTGGAGTGAACAGTATTGCTTATCATAAAGGCATGTCAATTGTGTGCATTTTTTGGATGTATAAAACAATCTGGATCAGTTATTTGAATTTCATTCTTGATGAAAACATCCAATAATTGTGTTTACTAAGTGTTCTGCTTAAGGTATGAATGTGTAACACAAACCTGTAACGCCAGTAAAGGGCTTCTTGAAGGATGTGATGTACGGTAATGAGTATTGTACCCAGAGAACACAACATGGCATTAGTTCACATCTGTATTAATAATGTAAATATGAAGAGACTGCTGCCAGTTTTATTGATGACTCAGGGTGCCACTTGTACACTTTGGAATATTTAAATTGACCAGGGCATGCCATACATGTTTACAGAATTATAACTGATATAACCCAAAATATATTTTCATATCAACATTTTATATATTGCATGGAATACAACAAAAGTTTGATATATTATACCTTATTGCTGGTTCAGTGCAACCAAGTAATATTGATACTGTATATTGTATGAATAATTGAATAGCCACATTGTTTTTGTAATAATCCACAGTAAAGAGGTGACATAGAAATCTGAGTTTTCACTTATATTTCAGCATATATTTGTAGGAGTTTCTTTGAAATACTGATGATATCTATGAGCTCTCCGACTTCATTTTACTGTGTGTTACTACAAATTGGAGTTGATAAATAACTTATACAATGATTATTTCAGCCATCTTAAGCATTCTGTGCAAGTAGTTATTAAGTTGTTAATAGTTCAAAGCATGTGTAGTTTAACCTGTTACGTTCCTCTCACCTAACCTTCTAGAGCTAATGCTTATCAATAACTCGTGTCAGTAATGTTCAGTCCATGATGTATGTATTGTTATTTTAAGTTTCCTTTTATTGTCTTGGTATGAAATGTCTCTTGGCCTGGTACAGTAAAGTAATTTTTTTTTTTTTTTTTTTTTTTTTTTAATCTTGGGACTACAGTTTGAAGTGCTGAGTGGAGCTTTTATTTTATCATATATTGTATATGTTCTCCATTAATGCTCACTTGTACATATATACTTGTTGTCCATATATATATATGTATATATTTATATATATATATATATACATAAACAGCATACTGAGAGCATTTCTTAGCACTACCTAAAATTCACTGTACTTGAAATTATTAGCAAGACTGTTTTAATGAATCCCATCAGTTAAATGAATCCAAGGGTAATGATAATCAATAAATGACTGAACTTTGCTTTTGATACAACATATAGAGGTTTTTATGTAACATTCTTTATGTTGGCTCAAAGTGGTTGGTGTGAAATGAAGTGACAGGTTAAAGGAGTATGCTTGTGTGATGAGAGTAGTCCATTATTAGTGCGTCTACTGTACAGTGCAGAAAAATTATTGTAGAAAATAAAAATGTTATATATTCTGCGGATTTGTTTGTCTGGCCTGCACCTTTCCAATCTACAGTATAGTTGCCTTTTATATGTACAGCCATGGCTGATAGTGCTGGACCTGGGTGCAAGGAGTGTTGGAGAGCAACTGAACGGAGTTAGAAAAAGTGAGTTTTCTAAACCTCTCTCAACGTTGAGAATGGTTTGATAAATTTGCTTGTTCAAACTGTTTAGTTGCTCTCCAACACTCCTTGGAACCTGGTACAGCACTATCAGCCATGGCTGTGCCTACATTTCCTTGTGTCATCTTAATACCAAATGCTCTATTATGATCTAGTACAGCTGTACTAGTAGCAATGTTAAAAGTTGCCACATGTTTAACTGGTCAATGTTTATACTTGTAGCTACAAGTATTGGTATATTGGGTGGAATGGTTACATGGTATAGAAAGTGTTTTGGCTGTGGAATAAAAAAATTAAGAACCACATGCCATTGTTTCTTTATTTGGATCACCATAGTGTATTGAATTGTTTATTAGGGTAATATTTGGTACACCCTGATGTGTATAACTAATGTTTTGTAATAAAAAAATCTATAAATCTCAAAATTTATCTTAAATCATCAAAACAAGTTTATAGGGGCCCATACATGCACAGGCCAGCCAGTCCGATGGCCTGAAGTGGCTGGCCCCTGAGACCCTCACATGATTCAGTCCATGCCCCATGGTTCAGTTGGCCTCACGTCTCAAAGCTCAAAAACACTATTGTAGTGATGGTGGCTATGGATGTTCCTCTAACGGTTTAACTACTTTACTGAAATACTGAAGACAGGCTGCTGAGGCTGACTCTGTGAGTGTTTATGGGCTCCTTAGGTTTTATGGTAAAATTATGTTTAAAAAATTTCATCCTCTTTAATGATGAAATAACGATCATAATACTACAAAGGTTACTGTACATAGAAATATACATGCAAATAAATCACTTGGTGGCACGTGATCCAGGAATATGCGTACATTTGTACAGTAATCGCTTACAGAGTTTTTCAAGCAATAATAAAAGTAATCGACTATCGATAACTGCACAGCTGATTACTGCCACGGCGGTCCACCACGTGGTAAAATAACTCGAAGACTAATATATTAATATCAATAAGGTATTTATTGAAAGAATTACCGTTTTGCAGCAGTGTTGCCAGATCCGGTAGGGTCCCATTACTTTGCACCAGTCATTTATTGTACTTTATCACGATTATTTCCCGGTAGTTTGCCCAGGTTAGGTCTCGGGGTAAATATTGAATGAATTACCGTTATTGGGTACGGTTTTTCTACCTTCATTACCCACTTATTTAGACCATTCTAAGACTATTTTCTTATATGGCATTTTCTCCGCAAATGCCCCATTTCCAAGATAGGGCATATTCAAATGGGGCATTTTGAAATTAGCCTGACCTTACCTGACCTGACCTAACCTAACCTAGACCGCATCAGACTACCGGGACCTAACCTGGGCAAACTACCGGAACCTAACCTGGGCAAACTACCGGGAAATAATCGTGATAAAGTACAATAAATGACTGGGGCAAAATACTGGGACCCAACCGGATCTGGCAACACTGCTGCAAAACGGTAATTCTTTCAATAAATACCGGTCCGGTAATATATTATTTCCATGTATATAGAAAAGTGTATGGGAGAGTTAGAGAGGATGCATTTTTCACTCTTTAATATTAAGGCCTCCATAGACTATTAATCATATGCCTGCACAAACTGGGTGGTTGTGCAGGCATAACTGTGGTGTATGGTTGTGATTGATGGTTTGCGCAAATGACTGAATAATATCCAACAAGCTTTTGGTCAATCACACCCACCCCTGTACAGTGATGCATGATAATGTGTTGATTCCAGTGGTATTGCTTGTTTGTAGCTTCCCAACCAATCACACTTGTAAGGCTTCATTATTTTCCATAAGCTGAGTATCCACATTCACAAAATCTATCCAATAGTTAGATAATGATGATCACTATATTGTTTACTCACCAAATTCATTAAATAATTCATTCATAAGTCATTTACACGGCTAACATTCTTTCGTTTACTTACAAACCAATACCAACCACTGGAATAGACCCATATCAGTCTTCTTGCTAGTGTGTAGCAAATCTAAATGATTGCACACTGCACAGTCAACTAGCTTGCGCAGGCATGAATGATGGTCTATAATTATTACATTTAGCATAGTTTTGGTGTAAATTTTAGTTAGCATATTTTCACAGCAAGTCTAGCATAATTTCATCGTGATGATTTGGTAACACTGGATTACACACACAGCCAGACAGACAACAACACACGTGGGTTAACAAAGTGACAGATAAGCAGTACAGTACTTAACTTACCACGATTATAAGGTAACTATAACATAGAAAATATCAAGAAATGGCTGTAACAAAACCACCAGTGAAGAGGAACAAACAGAATACATAATTATTGTTGTCAATTATTTACAGGATACATAATTATCATTTATTTACAGGATACATAATTATAATTTATTTACAGGATACATATTTATTGTCAGTTATTTGCAGGATACATAATTATTGGTTAAATATTGAAAGAATTACCGTTATTGCGTACGGTTTTTCTATCTTCATTACCCACTTATTTAGACCATTCTAAGACTATTTTCTTCTATGGCATTTCCTCCGCAAATGCCCCATTTCCAAGATAGGGCATATTCAAATGTTTTTTTTTTTAATTAGCCAGACCTTACCTAACCTAACCCAGACTGCATCAGACTACCGGGACGTAACCTGGGCAAACTACCGGGAAATAAACGTGGTAAAGTACAGGAAATTATACCCAACAACTATATTTATAGTAACAGACATTAAATTGAGAACATAGCATACTTTACTGTATGTTCATGAGTGAATTAACTTAAAGCAATTCTATGCACATCTTCTGTAAGCATTCCCTGGAATTGTATTTGTACAGTAGCTACAGTACTTTTGTCTTGGCTACAAAGTAGTACAAAGGGTGTTGAGATTTGTTAGTCAGTCATGTTGTGATTAGTGTTATAATTCAACCTTTTTATTACAGGTGATGATACTGAGTTGAAGCTTCTCATACAACCTTCAGAGGAAGTAATGTTAAACCTGGTGCTGCTGGAGTGGAAGGTGATTGATAGACTGTCTGATATTTCACACAGTGAACACCCACATCCTTCTGCAATTGGTTAATAAGTAATGATGTATTATGAGTTTGTATTTGATATTGTTGTCAATTTTAATATTTTGGAGAGAAAAAAAGTATTTTGGACAGTTATGAGCTGTTTTGATGAAACAATGTTTGTCTAATCAATATGTATTAATAATATCATTGATCGTGTAAGGGTAATTTGATGATATGCACAGACACAGAATTGACAGGTTGGGAAATATTTATGTTCATGGCAATATTTATTGAATGTGTGAGGATAATAATGTATTGTCAATACTGATTCAAAGAGTATATGAAGGGGAAGAAAGAAGATTGTTAGGGCGGAAAGAACCTGAAAGGAGGGACAGTTGAAGAGAGTAATGGGTACTGCTGGGGTCCAAAGGGGCACCCATAACCTTGAAAGTAATGATCACACCATATATGGAATTGTCTTAATCATATGAATATATGAACAAAGACAAAGCATGAAGTATATGATAAGTTGTTGATTATATTGAAAGGGATTAATATGGATAATAAGTCATGATAAAAAAAAAGGTAAATTGACCAACTACAAAAGAGAAAAGAGCCAAAGAAAAAGACCATGATTCCAAGCCACCATATTTACAATTTTTTATAGGTCGAACTGCTCTTATTATTTATTGTATTGTGAAAGTCTCTGGGTTGAAGCCTTTTGCTATTAATGTAGTTGTTTTTGTAAAGGAAGGCAAGAATAATTGCAGGACAAGCATTCTTAACAGACTTTCCTATTGTTCTGTGCTTGCCTCTCCTCTCAGACTCTTTCATATTATGAACTGACGAGTTAATCCAAAAATATGGAACGTGTGAGGCAGTGTTTGACAATACTGTACTTATAATACTGTAATGACAATATTAACATTGTTAATATATACAGTATTGATTGTGTGAGGGCCACTTAAGTGATTTTGTGGAACTTAACCCAACATTTATGCCCATCACATCCTACTGTAGGGTAGAGAAAGAGAGAGTGAGAGGGAAAACAGAAGAATGGGTGGGTGAGGAGCAGGGTGGGTTTAGGAAGAGAAGAGGGTGTGTAGACCAGATTTTCTCCCCAGAGGTGTGCTGTGGAGAAATATCTAGAGAAGGTCAAGAAGTTGTATGATGCATTTATGGATTTGGAGAAGGCATATAACAAAGTTGATAGAGAAGGTCTGTGGAAAGTATTGAGAATATATGGAGTGGTAGGAAAGTTGCTGGAGACAGTGAAGAGCTTGTATGAGGGTGCAAGAGCGGCAGTCCAGGTGGAGAATGAGCAAAGTGAGTTCTTTAATTTGAATGTTGGGTTGAAACAAGGGTGTGTGATGTCCTCATGGTTGTTCAGTGTATATATGGATGGAGTCATGAAAGAAATACAGGGAAGAGCCGTGGATTGTGGTGTACCTCTGATAAGGGAAGGGAGTGAGTGGAAGTTGCCTGTGTTGCTGTTTGCTGACGATACAGTTCTGTTGAGTGACGATGAGTGGGAGTTACAGGGTTTGGTGAATATGTTTGGAAACTTGTGTGAAAAACGGAACCTGTAGGTAAATGAGGCGAAGAACAAAGTTATGGTCTTTGAAAAGGGGGCAGCCACTGGCTGTGAGGTGAGGTTTAATGGTCAGGTTATGGAGAATGTCAGCTCATTTAAGTATTTGGGCAGTGTGATGAGTAAAGATGGGAGTTTAGAGGATGAGGTGCGGGAGAGGGTACAACAGGGGAAAAGGGAATGCTGAAAGCAGTGACAAGGAATAGGGTGATGAGTATGGAAGTGAAAAAGACTTTACGTGATATTGTGGTAATCCCGACACTGACATATGGGAGTGAAGCGTGGACGATGACGGAGAGATATAAATCAAGAGTTAGAAGGGTGGAAAGGAGTTACTTGAGATGTGCGTATGGAGTAACATGAAGAGATAGACTGACGAATGAAGAAGTACGTGAGCGATGTGGTGTGGATGTGGATGTGTTGGAGAGTGTGAAAAGGGGAAGGGGTAGACCGAAAGTGAGGTGAAAGGATGAAGTTGAGAGGTATATGAGTAAGAGTGGTGTTGGCTGGGAGCAAGGACGCCAGTTGGCGGGGGACAGAGGTGCATGGAGGCGATTCATTGTGGCTACCCCCTGTAGAGATTGAGGTGTCTGGCAATAGATAGATAGATAAATAAGTAGACATCTTACCATCCTTTTAAAGTATGTGCAGCCATGTTTAATGATGCCTCATAACCATTCAGCAAAAAATTGTGCTAATTGAAGTAATTTCTTCTAGGTACAGGGGGACTACAGGAAGAATGAGACATTGGATCAACCTTGTATGGATATGATGACACTGCATGGGAAGCAAAGGTGGTGAATGAGGCAGGGGACTCACTTCCATGTGTATATTTATCTCATTCTTCTGTCTGTGTGTCCACTAAGGATCATCAATATGCAATGAGAGAAAATCAGCACAAATCCTCAAGCCCCATTCACTGCCAGTCGCCCCTCTAGTCGTCCTCAATCCCTCATGCTATGGTTACCAGCACACTTAGCACAGATTGGATCTTCTCCCTTTGCCTTGGCTGCACATTTCTGTGCAATATGGCCAAACCTTTGACAATGATAAGAGACCGTCATCATGTATCTATCCCTCACAAAATAAACACCCCATTCCAATTTGACTTGATCATGATTCCTACGAATCGGCTCCCATATCTCTGGGTCACACCTAATAATATAATGCTTGGTACCACCTGAGGCAGGCTTGTTGAAAAGTAGCTCCATTTTAGACTACATCAGTGACTCCCTGTAAGTAGTCATTTCGATCAACCAGATTCTTTCTCCTTGTTTACATTACAAATAATTATCTTGGGCTTTATTTTCCTTACATTTTTTGTCATCACATCAGCGACAGCCACAAATTTTTCTGCAACTTCATCCCTCTTCTTTTCATCCTCAAAATCCATCACAATGTCTCCCTTCTGAGTGAATCGTGCGTCAACTATTTGTGTACCAACCAGACCCTGAGCAACTTCTTTCTTTTTATCTACAACCTTCATCTTGTCATTAGTTGACTTCACAGCCAGTAGATATTTCTTCCTCTTTTTCACTACAGTGGCCCAGGTCTGACTCAGGTTTGACTGAGCGCTGATCACATCACCAACTCTGCCCTACTCGGTCACAACATCTTCCATATTCCCATCCACTAGTTCTTGTAAATGATACAAGTGTAAATCATTCATCACTCTCTTCATTTCACTAATATCCTTTTCAGTTCTTTTCAGATCAGTATAGCACATGTTATATGACCAGTTAATCAACTTTATATTCATCAGCCTTCACACCTTGGAGGTGAACACATTTCAAATGTGCCCAGTGAGTAAAAGTTTCACAACCAATCCATTTATCCATCCCACCAGTTATATCCCCACAAGAATAACACCTGGCCATGATTAGCCAGAGTATTCAACAACTCTCTATTTAATATCAAGTAAGGAATAGTGGTGTACTGCCCCGTTGACGAGTGTATAAAAGCGTGTATCAGACATGCCTGCTCGCTACGACCTCTCACTGTACAGCTATGTTCGGAGTATATTTGAAAGGGAATTGTGTACAAGGGGTTATTAAATGCTAGATATGGCTAGTATGCCAATCTTTATGAAGGTGATATCAGTAAAATTACAATACAGGAAGTTTAAATACTAGTTCTGGATCTTAAGATAATGGAATATGTCCCCTTGAACTGTTTTTTAATGTTTTGCAACTCATGCTATTATTATAATTACTGTATTACATAATTTAGTTGCAAATAGTATGTTTATACAAGAGCTTGTAGTGTACATTGCATCTCAATTGGGACCCTAACCTTAATTAACCTTTCATTAATTTTCAGGGTGGACTGCTGAAGCTCCAGCCAGTGAATCCAGTAACCTCAACATTTATGCATCCAGTGTTACTCAAGAACCTCATTAGATTATGCTCACAATTTCTCTGCAGGTATGTTTTGGCTTATATCAGGGTGTTGTATACTGTACATTATTTTGCTTATATTTTAGAGGGTATTACACTTTTTAGTATATTAGAAAACATAGATTCATCCAAAATATGCTAGGAAACGGGGCCAGATGAACAAAAATAATGTTGGCCTGTTGCTTAGAATAGTTTGGAGGAATCAGTTGCTCCAGATTTACTACCAATACTGTACTGTCCCCTTAATTAATTGTAAACCTCATGTGCAGTTGTTGTTGTAGTTCCCCAGACTGTCTGGCCGAGCAGTCCCGAGTCTGGTTGACCGAAGCCGCGCAGATGCTCGGACCCCCAAATGGGAGTCAGGGTGATAGTGAGATTTATTTCTTCGAAGGCAGCAGACGAGGTGACTGCTGGCTCACGGGCATGTAGTACCCCCGGGCCAACAAACCCACTGTCTGTAGTCTTCCTTGTTGTGCCACCCGATCAGGCGATCTCGTCGGCTACCCAGAAGGAATGAGAGATAGTAAGAGAGATAGACAGAACAGGCCAGGGTGTGGTAGAGGATGCCAGATTCCTCATTTCTGGATATAACCAGCCCTTACCAGTGTGTTGCTGGGTTAGTTTACATTAACACATCTTCCCCCACCAGTGTGTGCTGGGTAATTTGCATCAGCACATCTTCCCTCACCAGTGTGTGCTGGGTAGTTTACATCAACACATCTTCCCCTAGCCTACAAGGTAGCATGCTATCCTTGCTCTTACAGCCAGGTACCTATTTACTGCTAGGTGAACAGGGACATAGGGGGCTGGGTAAATTGTCCAACAATTCCACTGACCCAGGAATTGAACCCGGGATCTCTCATGTGTCAGGCGAGTGTGCTAACCGCTATACCATCAGCACCCCCTCCTCATGTGCAGTTGTTACCACCACTGTGCTTGTGTTAATCGATTAAAAAAAGAAGTAGTTATAATTTGCATCTGACTGTACATATTATTGCCTATAAAGCTCAAACTAAGATAAGCCTAATTGCACTGTACCACTTACATTATAGAAAGTTTGTATATATGCAGCTTGGATTTAGAAATGTGCACTCACCACAAAAGGTTTAGTTATGTACAGTTGGCATCATAAATATGCGTCTATCCCGTGTACAGTTGGACACAGGAATTCGTGGTACAGCCGAGGTGGAAGATGTCCAGCTCCTCCCAGTATGAAATTCCTTTTTAACCAATAAACTATACCAGGGGCAGAAACTATGATGTAGGATGGCGACAATAAACAAATACCAAATGAAAGTCACTAATTACTGGAGAGGGACAAGTATAAAGTATATTCCACCTGGCCTGTACCACAAATTCCTGTGTCTAACTGTACTTAATAATGCTAATATGACCAGATAGTTGCATTCTGAACCAGTTTCTATTCTAACAACATAAGCATTAGGCTCATACTTATGCAGGTGGAAATCAAGCAAACTTCTGCTGCTGACTGTACAGTGTTGCTTTCCACAATTTTTTAAGTGACTCCTAATTAGTATGGGGTTGTTACTCAAGTTGGTGAATTGGAGGGCTACTGAATTCTCTAAAATCCATACTATACCAAGAAATAGATTCCTTATTAGTAGGATTGATGTGATTTGTCTCCTGTGGGATAGTTGGGAGGAATCAGTAGCCCTCCAATTACCCAAAAGAGGCAACTCCCCTTATCACTTGTGGGACATTGAAGACTTCTAAACTCCTTGATTCAATTTGTACCCACGAGGCATTGCTGTTCAGAATATATGGTACCAGTAGTCATAAATATTAACCCTAAATCTCCCTGCTTTTCAGGTGTGCAGGGACAGTGAGATTCTTGGGGCAACAACACTGGAAATGTCATACTAGAGGAGACGACAGGACAGAACAACACCACAAGAGAGAGAGAGAGAGAACACCACAAGAGAGAGAGAGAGAGAGAACACCACAAGAGAGAGAGAGAACACCACAAGAGAGAGAGAGAGAGAGAACACCACAAGAGAGAGAGAGAGAGAGAGAACACCACAAGAGAGAGAGAGAGAGAGAGAACACCACAAGAGAGAGAGAGAGAGAGAGAACACCACAAGAGAGAGAGAGAGAGAGAGAACACCACAAGAGAGAGAGAGAGAGAGAGAGAACACCACAAGAGAGAGAGAGAGAGAGAACACCACAAGAGAGAGAGAGAGAGAGAACACCACAAGAGAGAGAGAGAGAGAGAGAACACCACAAGAGAGAGAGAGAGAGAGAGAGAACACCACAAGAGAGAGAGAACACCACAAGAGAGAGAGAGAGAGAGAACACCACAAGAGAGAGAGAGAGAGAGAACACCACAAGAGAGAGAGAGAGAGAGAACACCACGAGAGAGAGAACACCACAAGAGAGAGAGAGAGAGAACACCACAAGAGAGAGAGAGAGAGAGAACACCACAAGAGAGAGAGAGAGAGAGAACACCACAAGAGAGAGAGAGAGAGAACACCACAAGAGAGAGAGAGAACACCACAAGAGAGAGAGAGAGAGAATAATGCTGTAATAAGAGGAATAAAATAAAGTTTTTATATTATTCAAACATTTTATTAAAACTTTTATGTCTCATCTTTCCACCCGATGAAAATATTGATAATTTCATTACCTGTGAGGGTGTTAGGTTCAAATAAATACACCTGTTGAAGATATTATAATAACATCAACAGTTTAACTTGAACCCTATAACTGTAAGGGTGTAGGGTTCAAATAAAATTGCTGAAATGACGACATCAAACCTATTCCCTCAATCCCTGTAACATTGTATGAAGCTGTTCCAGAAAAGACTGAATAGACACAGGGTGGTATTATCAAACCACTTTGAGGAAAAGACTCTTAATCGCTCAATTTGTATTGCAAAATAATATGAATTGTGCGATGAAGAGATTTTTCCTCAGTATAGTAGTTTAATAATACCACCCAAAGCTTCTATACTTATGTTAATTCATGTAAATAATACGTAGGTATTCCATTAGAAAATTTTTGAACCCAAACAATACTTGGAAGACTATTAATTCAATGGAAGGCCATCTCCAATGAGAATACCATCATACATTTTCATGATACTGCAGTTCTGTTAAGGGGGTAATATACTGTTGGTGCATTGTAGCTCCTTGATTTATCCAAAGTATGCCAGGAAACGGGACCAGATGAATGAAAATAATAGTGGCCTGCTGGTTGGAATAGTTTGAAGGAATCAGTTGCTCCAGATTTACCAACACTGTACTACCCCCTTAAGCTAGGATTGAGAAATGATATAGAAATAAACAAAGCTTGAAGATTAAGAGTGAGCAAAGTGCTGTGTATGAATGTATGTATAGATTAAATGCCAGATAAAAACTAGAACATTTTTTTTCCCATTCCAGCCACATTAGTCATTTGAAAGATAACTATGGGCTTGACCAATCCAGTAACTTTCCTAGAGTTTAGTAAATTCAGCTGTTTACTTTTACCATCTTTGTACCAAATGCCTCTATATGGCCTGGTACATGTTTCTGCAGAATTTAATTGTTCAATGCCTTCTCATTCAACCTTTTGTCTAGTTTTGTGTTTGGTCAACATACAACATGACTTATATAATGAATACAGTATAGTAAGCTGCTTCTTAAAGTCAAGGGATACAGGGGTACTTTAAAATTACTGCAAGACATCATTATTATTTTCACAAACATAAAGGAGTACGGAAGGGGGAGGGAGAACTGTAGACACTTAGGCCATAGCCACCCCATTGAGTGAGTCAGCCAGGTGTCAAGTGTTATACATGCCAAACACACACCAGACAACAACTCCACAATAACAACACTTCCATAACCAATGGAACAAATATGAGTCGTAAAGCACTGTTACATTATATACTTATCATTAAACACTACTATGATGCCAGGTATCAAAGTGTTGTTATGTGTGATGTCTTCATAACTATCACCTCATCATTTACCAGACACTGTAGCGACTGTAGGGATGCCAGCCATTGATGAGGTTCCAATGGGATGTGTCTTCATAACAACTTCACTACACAACCTGCAACACAACCAAAGTAGATATAAGTCATATATTCCACGTTCTTTCGTCAAAAATTTATGACTCACCTACACCTATCAAGTTATGCATAGACAAATGCCATTAATTCTCTCTATTATAGTACTTTAAGCACCTGAAAATAAATACTGTAGACCCTTGATATACAATGAATCAATACTTGTATCCATCACTTCATTTTACACTCTTTGATGACCATCACCAAACGTTTTCCCAGGCTTCTGTTATTCATTACCATACAGACTACCGTATGTGATTTACTGAGCCTGTGTTAAAAGGAAAGTATTAAAATTACTTGTCTGATATGAAGGAAATACTGTAAACTGTATATTCATACATGAACACAAGACAAGAGGACAACCTCCTTGGAAAATTCTAATCAACAATGTCTCTATGGTAGCATGTCCAATTGTATGCTGTTTGGCTGTAACAGTACACTGAATATGTATTACCGGTAATGAATAAAAGTGCCATTAAACTGGAAAATCCATCCATCCTGGAAATGTCATCCAAGTGACACTTAGTACAGTACATGTGATGTGCCATGCCACTTCTGTTTGAAAGGGTAAACATGTTTTTATAGGTTAATTTTAAAGTGACATGCCTCATGCCATGCCACCTGCCACAATGGTGTAGAACTATTGGACACATCTTTGCAGGCAATACTGTACCTCAATAGAGGGATCTAACTACTCACTGTTGATTGAATTTATGGTATCTATGGAGAAGCCTGGTGAGCCAAGTGCTGAGGTGAAAATGAACACCTCACCCAGTGAATCCATCTCACAGTTAGGGGGGGGGGGGGAGTCATTACATCATGCATCCACCGACCAATGTCATCTTGAGATTAGGGATGGACATTAGTTGATAATAATAAAGAAATACACTACAGTATCCATCTCATCATTAGGGAGGAGTCACTACATCATGCATCCATTCCATCACCCACTGTCACCCTGAGATTAAGGGGAGATTCATTTGTTGGTGAATTGGAAGGTCTGTGAATCCTCCAAGCTATGCCACAAAACAAATCCCCTGTTAGTACTACCATTAAGGACATCTGTCTTCTGGTATAGTTAGGAGGAATCAGTAGCCTTTAATTTACCAACAAGAGAACCTCCCCTTAAGGATGGACATTAGTTTGATAATAAGGAAATACACTACTGGTAGAGTATTTCCTTTTTTCCAATGGTGTTATGGGTGTGTATATCACTGTTTATAATGAATCTATGTTAGAATTCTGGGTAATGGATATAAGGCTCCAGCAACAGACCCTGAGAAAAGAAAAAGGAACAATTTACGAATTCTCGAAAAAAATGAACTACAATTGTCCCTCAACATCCAAGAATTTTACATCTACGGTATTGCTTATCTGCGGGTTAACCTGTGTTGTACGGTACTCTATGTACGATTGGCCACAAGAATTCTTACAGAGGCTATTTGGAAAGAGAGGTCATTATTCTGAAAGTACTGCAGTAAATGCCGGTCTACCAGTGACTTGGTGATTGCAAAACAACAAGCCTAATTATAATAATAATGTTTGTCATGGCTTCAATTTAAAAATTGGTCTTGCTGACTAAACAGAAAACAACCATGATGCCAAAGTTCTGAAAATAACCCACGAAACTTGAGCACAAACAGTAGGACATGTAAAACGTACTTAGAAAACAATAACAATAACTATGATTAAAGACAACTCTCACTTAAACACATCCAATTTAACCAAATCTTAAATAACTAACCTAAATTGGAATACATTCATATGAAACTGCTTCAACTGAAATAGATTATAAGCATCATGGGTATAACCTGATAATATCCAGTACATTAGAGAGAAGAGGGTGGTGATTATATTGACGAGTGTTTGCGGAGAAAATAGTCTTAGAATGGTCTAAATAAGTAGGTAATGAAGGTAGAAAAACCGTACCCAATAACGGTAATTCATTCAATATTTACCAAAATTTGTTTATTATATATTAACAGACACCATTATGGATTTAAGTAGTACAGAGATGAATACCCAATGTGTGTGTATGTGTGTGTGTGTGTCATGGTGTAATTACTTACCTCAGCTTCTAATTATCACACACAGCCACGGTATTATATAAAGACGAGCCGGTGGTATCAATCTTCTCTCAGCCATAATGGTTTGTTTATATTATGCCGGGAAGGTCACAGTGTTGCCAGGTCTGATGGATCAAATTTCCCCAACTTCAACATCAGCAGAATTTCCCCCCCCTTTTTTTTTTTTTTTTTTTTTACCTCAATAATTCCCTGTTTACTCCTGTTGAAGATACGGTACACTCCCAATCCAAAATTTGTATCCAGGCTTGTTTCGAATAGCATGATGGAGTATTATTAAGCGAGGTCAATCAAATATGAAACAGGCTAATCGGTGTAATTGGTTCACTAGTATGTCAATTTATTCGAAATTTCAACAAGACCTGCATAGATACAAGTTTTAGGTTGCGAGTGTACATTAATTTTACCATCTTGTTATTTCGTCTGGTATTAATTTCCCCATTTACTCTTAAATAATCTTTGGTAAAGGTACAGAAGTGGACCTTACTGTATAATAGATATTTTACTGTCATTACCAACTATTTTGGACCATTCTAAGACACTTTTCTTCTATGGTTTTTCTTCCTCAAATGCCCCGTTTCCAAGATAGGGCATATTCAAATGGGGCATTTTGAAATTAGCCTGACCTTACCTGACCTGACCTAACCTAACCTAGACCGCATCAGACTACCGGGACCTAACCTGGGCAAACTACCGGGACCTAACCTGGGCAAACTACCGGGAAATAATCGTGATAAAGTACAATAAATGACAGGGGTAAAATACTAGGACCCAGCCGGATCTGGCAACACTGCTGCAGATTGTAATGAAATGAAATAAATTGGTGAATAATATATAGTATACGACGTAAATTAAGGTAGGAAGTGTATTATAAAGGCAGAACAATAGTAAAATGCGTGTTTCCCCCACCCGTCAACCCCCGATTCCCATCGGGCCCCCCATGTTTCTATGGGTATTGGGAATGGGGCATATCTCGAAAACGGGGCATTTGAGGAAGAAAAACCATAGAAGAAAAGTGTCTTAAAATGGTCCAAAATAGTGGGCGATGTGACATAATCCTTCCCTGTATGGTAGTGAAGATGTAGTGAAGATGTCACACCGTAACAGTACTGACAGTAAAATATCTATTATACAGTAAGGTCCACTTCTGTACTAAAACCTAATCTTTTTTTGGTAGTGAAGGTGTACTTTAGGTAGTGAAGATGTGCTTTTGGTAGTGAAGATGTACTTTAGGTAATTTCCCCATTGGTACCTCTAATTTCCCATGTTTAGGGTAAATTTTCCATATCTAGCAATATTGGGGAAGGAGGAGCCGGCCTAGGGACAACGAATGTATTTGATAATTTTAGACGTTTTATTTTATGTACTGTACACTTGGCTTTCCATATTATATAAAAATGATAAATTTACTGTATATACATAATTAATTAATGAATTTTGGGATAGTTGTTCACACTCTTATGTATATTTGTTTTCATCCTCATCATTCTTCACATCAACAGTCCTTCCTCAACTTTTATGCTACCATAATAATCTATTATTTAAACTTTCCTTATTCATTAGTAGTTACAGCTTCATAATACATAGAGTTGCTATATATGTTCAGTCAGGAGCACTAATAAGTATACAGTAGGTTTGGTTGAAACTTTGAACGGTCCAATTCACCAATGATTTAATTCCAATGGAGATCTTATTGTGCATATATCTACTGTCTCTAGGTATTCCAAGCACACCTGCTGAATACTTATTAGTGCTCGTGACTGTACTCCGTCGGTGTGTGAATCCCATATACTGAACCCGTAAGTTCCAATAGGACTCACCAATAGACACCGATGACTGACAGCAGCTTCACATAATGGTGCATTTGAATTCTTTATTATATTTGTATTTTTATTAAAGAAAGATAAAGAAAGATTAATGCACATGTTTTGGGATAGTAATACAAATAAAATACAAGATAATGTAATATATATTTTGGTCGAAATTAATATACAGAAATAAGTTTCTTTGAACAGTAATAATAAACTAAATACAATAGATTCCTTTGAATAGTAAGTAATAAACCAAATACAATAACTTCTTTTTGGTGCATCTCATAACAAAAATATTTAACTTGTAAATACAATCTTACAGAAATAAGTTTCTTTGAACAGTAATAATTAAGTAAATACAATAGATTCCTTTGAATAATAAGTAATAAACCAAATACAGTAACTTCTTTTTGGTGCATCTTAAAACAAAAATATTTAACTTGTTAATACAAACTTACAAAATATAATTTATGACTAGTATTAGGTCCTTAGTGTAATTTTTTAAATCTATTATATAATTTTATAGCACCTGCATGTGCCCTCTAATACAGACAGTTCATCAGTGTTTTCAGTCTGAGAAATATGTCAAAACACATTGAGCTGTACTTGGTGATGTTGATTATGGTATGATAAGGGTACTGTACCACCTTCAACAGTACGATGACTCCATAGACACACTACAGAGCCATGGTGACGGTACAGTACCATGCCGTCATCAACACCACGGATATTCTTGCATGACGCACATTAGACCAAACCTAGGTTGGTGTAAACTATATTTATTTATCTACTAGTATGAGAAATCTTTATAGTTTTTATATCCTGGTGTACATATTCCAAGAGTATAAAAGGTTGTATGTGCGGCTGGCAGAGACGTGTGCAAGGGTCCTTTCCGTTGATAAATAGGGGAATGTAGACGCGTCGTCGGCATAGTGAGGCGAGGAGTGGTAAGTTGGACACAAATTTAATGGAAGAAGTGGGCCCCCACTTTATTAATTTCTTGGCGGGGACGGGAATCACTTTATACATAAATCCTTTTTGTTTTTGTGTTTCTTGTGTGTGCTGTTTACTGATATCCACCATCACCTTAGCAGACCTGATGGTGTCCTCGTCCTCCTTGAGTACAAAGCGCACCTGAATCTGGCCAGCCTTTACAAGTCGTGCCCTCTGCCTGGTGTTCCGGCTGTTGGTTGTGAAGATAGTGGTCATGTCTCTAGTTGGTGTTGAAGCTCCAGTTGGTGGAAGTATAGTCACCTCGTATGGTTTGTTAAACATAAACACCGTGTCCAACTCTCCACTTGATCCAGATTTGCTCACCCACTCGCCAACACTATTCTCTCTCCATGGGATTGGCACTGTAGCCACGGTTCTGTACTCCTCGTGGCGCAAGAGGCCACAGAGCGATTTTGACGATTGCAAGGTCATAATCTTGAGGACACAATCTTGCATGGGATTGCCTTGTATATTCCTATGAAATCCCAGGATGTGCAGTTTAACCTCACCACCTGTTTTGTTTCTACGGTCCATCTTGTTGCTCAGCAGTATAGGCTACTCGTTCTCTTCAGATAGACTGATAGAGTGAATGATGATGTTACAAGTCAGGTCGAAGAAGGAATAATTCTATCGACATGAGTTGATAATTCTCCCAACCGTTTGCTTACTGAGGTGTGATAATTTGTAGTCAACCTGGAATTACAATCTGTTTTTTATTTTCATTAAGATGTGTGGTCATGAATATGTGTTTTGGGTAGTGTAGTGAACATGTAGTGTAGGTGTGTAGTCTATAGAGATGAGTAGTGGATAGTGAACATGTATTTTTTACATAATAGAGGTGTGTAGTGAAGATGTATTATTAGTAGTGATGATGTAGAGGGTGTGTATATGGTAGTGAAGATGCACTTTTCATAGTGAAGATGAAATTTTGATAGTAAGGATGTTTAGTAACAAAGATGTATGATGATAGTGAAGATGACTGGTGGATAGTCAAGATGTACTTTTGGTATTTGGTACTTTTTTTTTTTATAGTGAAGAAGTTTTGGTACTGTAAGTGTGCTATGGGAAGTGAAAATACATATTTAGTAGTGAAGATGTACTCATGGTAGTGAAGATGTGTTTTTGGTAATGAAGATGTACTTTTGGTTTTGAAGATGTACTTTAAGTAGTGAAGATGTGCTTTTAGTAGTGAAGATGTGTTCTTGGTAGTGAAGATGTGTTCTTGGTAGTGAAGATGTGTTCTTGGTAGTGAAGATATGTTCTTAGTAGTGAAGATGTGTTCTTAGTAGTGAAGATGTTTTTTTTAGTGAAAATGTTTGTTTTGGTCGTGAAAATGTGTTTTAGGTAGTTGTGAAGAAAAAATTGTAGTGAAAATGTGCTTCTGGTAGTGAAGATGTGGTAAAGGTAAAAAAAATTGGTAGTGAAGATGTGTTTTATAGGTAGCCAAGATATGTTTTAGCAGTGAAGATGTGTTTTTGGCAGTGAAGATGTTTTTAGGTAGTGAAGTTGTTATTTTGAGTGAAGATGTTTTTGGTAAAGATGTTATATTGGTAGTGAAGATGTTATTTTGGAAGTGAAAATGTGTTTTGGTAGTGAAGATATAATTTTGGTAGTGAAGATGTTTTTAAGTAGTGAAGTTGTTATTTTGATAGTGAAGATGTTTTTGGTAGTGAAGATGTTTTGGTAGTGAAGATATTATTTTGTTTTGAAGATATAATTTTGGTAGGGAAGATTTTTTTTGTAGTGAAGATGTTATTTTGGTAGTGAAGATGTGAACAAAAATAGAAGATGAGCTAATGTTCGTAAACAGGTAAACATGAATAGAGGAAGGGAATCTTGAGCAGTTCAAACTGAACCGAATGGTGGCAACTAGATGGCTCAATACGATTCGAACCCCTCCCCTTCTCCCCAGTAACTCGCCGGGTAGAAACAACCGTGGATGTGGGTGTTTGAATGATGGTGGTGTTTCTCTTCCATTAGCTCGGGACTGTACTTTAGGTAGTGAAGATGTGTTTTTGGTAATGAAGATGTATTTTAGGTAGTGAAGATATGTTTTTGGCAACAAAGATGTACTTTTGGTTTTGAAGATGTACTTTAGGTAGTGAAGATGTGCTTTTAGTAGTGAAGATGTGTTCTTGGTAGTGAAGATGTGTTCTTGGTAGTGAAGATGTGTTCTTGGTAGTGAAGATATGTTCTTAGTAGTGAAGATGTGTTCTTAGTAGTGAAGATGTTTTTTTTAGTGAAAATGTTTGTTTTGGTCGTGAAAATGTGTTTTAGGTAGTTGTGAAGAAAAAATTGTAGTGAAAATGTGCTTCTGGTAGTGAAGATGTGGTAAAGGTAAAAAAAATTGGTAGTGAAGATGTGTTTTATAGGTAGCCAAGATATGTTTTAGCAGTGAAGATGTGTTTTTGGCAGTGAAGATGTTTTTAGGTAGTGAAGTTGTTATTTTGAGTGAAGATGTTTTTGGTAAAGATGTTATATTGGTAGTGAAGATGTTATTTTGGAAGTGAAAATGTGTTTTGGTAGTGAAGATATAATTTTGGTAGTGAAGATGTTTTTAAGTAGTGAAGTTGTTATTTTGATAGTGAAGATGTTTTTGGTAGTGAAGATGTTTTGGTAGTGAAGATATTATTTTGTTTTGAAGATATAATTTTGGTAGGGAAGATTTTTTTTGTAGTGAAGATGTTATTTTGGTAGTGAAGATGTGAACAAAAATAGAAGATGAGCTAATGTTCGTAAACAGGTAAACATGAATAGAGGAAGGGAATCTTGAGCAGTTCAAACTGAACCGAATGGTGGCAACTAGATGGCTCAATACGATTCGAACCCCTCCCCTTCTCCCCAGTAACTCGCCGGGTAGAAACAACCGTGGATGTGGGTGTTTGAATGATGGTGGTGTTTCTCTTCCATTAGCTCGGGACTGTACTTTAGGTAGTGAAGATGTGTTTTTGGTAGTGAAGATGTACTTTAGGTAATTTCCTCATTGGTACCTCTAATTTCCCATGTTTAGGGTAAATTTTCCATATCTAGCAATATTGGGGAAGGAGGAGCCGGCCTAGGGACAACGAATGTATTTGATAATTTTAGTCGTTTTATTTTATGTACTGTACACTTGGCTTTCCATATTATATATAAAATTTTAAATTTAATATATACTACTGTATATACATAATTAATTAATGAATTTTGGGATAGTTGTTCACACTCTTATGTATATTTGTTTTCATCCTCATCATTCTTCACATCAACAGTCCTTCCTCAACTTTTATGCTACCATAATAATCTATTATTTAAACTTTCCTTATTCATTAGTAGTTACAGCTTCATAATACATGAAGTTGCTATATATGTTCAGTCAGGAGCACTAATAAGTATACAGTAGGTTTGGTTGAAACTTTGAACGGTCCAATTCACCAATGATTTAATTCCAATGGAGATCTTATTGTGCATATATCTACTGTCTCTAGGTATTCCAAGCACACCTGCTGAATACTTATTAGTGCTCGTGACTGTACTCCGTCGGTGTGTGAATCCCATATACTGAACCCCTAAGTTCCAATAGGACTCACCAATAGACACCGATGACTGACAGCAGCTTCACATAATGGTGCATTTGAATTCTTTATTATATTTGTATTTTTATTAAAGAAAGATAAAGAAAGATTAATGCACATGTTTTGGGATAGTAATACAAATAAAATACAAGATAATGTAATATATATTTTGGTCGAAATTAATATACAGAAATAAGTTTCTTTGAACAGTAATAATAAACTAAATACAATAGATTCCTTTGAATAGTAAGTAATAAACCAAATACAATAACTTCTTTTTGGTGCATCTCATAACAAAAATATTTAACTTGTAAATACAATCTTACAGAAATAAGTTTCTTTGAACAGTAATAATTAACTAAATACAATAGATTCCTTTGAATAATAAGTAATAAACCAAATACAATAACTTCTTTTGCGTGCATCTCAAAACAAAAATATTTAACTTGTTAATACAAACTTACAAAATATAATTTATGACTAGTATTAGGTCCTTAGTGTAATTTTTTAAATCTATTATATAATTTTATAGCACCTGCATGTGCCCTCTAATACAGACAGTTCATCAGTGTTTTCAGTCTGAGAAATATGTTAAAACACATTGAGCTGTATGCCATTACTTGGTGATGTTGATTATGGTATGATAAGGGTACTGTACCACCTTCAACAGTACTATGACTCCATAGACACACTACAGAGCCATGGTGACGGTACAGTACCATGCCGTCATCAACACCACGGATATTCTTGCATGACGCACATTAGACCAAACCTAGGTTGGTGTAAACTATATTTATTTATCTACTAGTATGAGAAATCTTTATAGTTTTTATATCCTGGTGTACATATTCCAAGAGTATAAAAGGTTGGATGTGCGGCTGGCAGAGACGTGTGCAAGGGTCCTTTCCGTTGATAAACAGGGGAATGTAGACGCGTCGTCGGCATAGTGAGGCGAGGAGTGGTAAGTTGGACACAAATTTAATGGAAGAAGTGGGCCCCCACTTTATCAATTTCTTGGCGGGGACGGGAATCACTTTATACATAAATCCTTTTTGTTTTTGTGTTTCTTGTGTGTGCTGTTTACTGATATCCACCATCACCTTAGCAGACCTGATGGTGTCCTCGTCCTCCTTGAGTACAAAGCGCACCTGAATCTGGCCAGCCTTTACAAGTCGTGCCCTCTGCCTGGTGTTCCGGCTGTTGGTTGTGAAGATAGTGGTCATGTCTCTAGTTGGTGTTGAAGCTCCAGTTGGTGGAAGTATAGTCACCTCGTATGGTTTGTTAAACATAAACACCGTGTCCAACTCTCCACTTGATCCAGATTTGCTCACCCACTCGCCAACACTATTCTCTCTCCATGGGATTGGCACTGTAGCCACGGTTCTGTACTCCTCGTGGCGCAAGAGGCCACAGAGCGATTTTGACGATTGCAAGGTCATAATCTTGAGGACACAATCTTGCATGGGATTGCCTTGTATATTCCTATGAAATCCCAGGATGTGCAGTTTAACCTCACCACCTGTTTTGTTTCTACGGTCCATCTTGTTGCTCAGCAGTATAGGCTACTCGTTCTCTTCAGATAGACTGATAGAGTGAATGATGATGTTACAAGTCAGGTCGAAGAAGGAATAATTCTATCGACATGAGTTGATAATTCTCCCAACCGTTTGCTTACTGAGGTGTGATAATTTGTAGTCAACCTGGAATTACAATCTGTTTTTTATTTTCATTAAGATGTGTGGTCATGAATATGTGTTTTGGGTAGTGTAGTGAACATGTAGTGTAGGTGTGTAGTCTATAGAGATGAGTAGTGGATAGTGAACATGTATTTTTTACATAATAGAGGTGTGTAGTGAAGATGTATTATTAGTAGTGATGATGTAGAGGGTGTGTATATGGTAGTGAAGATGCACTTTTCATAGTGAAGATGAAATTTTGATAGTAAGGATGTTTAGTAACAAAGATGTATGATGGTAGTGAAGATGACTGGTGGATAGTCAAGATGTACTTTTGGTAGTGTGCTATGGGAAGTGAAAATACATTTAGTAGTGAAGATGTACTCATGGTAGTGAAGATGTGTTTTTGGTAATGAAGATGTATTTTAGGTAATGAAGATATGTTTTTGGCAACAAAGATGTACTTTTGGTTTTGAAGATGTACTTTAGGTAGTGAAGATGTGCTTTTAGTAGTGAAGATGTGTTCTTGGTAGTGAAGATGTGTTCTTGGTAGTGAAGATATGTTCTTAGTAGTGAAGATGTGTTCTTAGTAGTGAAGATGTTGTTTTTAGTGAAAATGTTTGTTTTGGTCGTGAAAATGTGTTTTAGGTAGTTGTGAAGAAAAAATTGTAATGAAAATGTGCTTCTGGTAGTGAAGATGTGGTAAAGGTAAAAAAAATTGGTAGTGAAGATGTGTTTTATAGGTAGCCAAGATATGTTTTAGCAGTGAAGATGTGTTTTTGGTAGTGAAGATGTTTTTAAGTAGTGAAGTTGTTATTTTGATAGTGAAGATGTTTTTGGTAGTGAAGATGTTTTGGTAGTGAAGATATTATTTTGTTTTGAAGATATAATTTTGGTAGGGAAGATTTTTTTTGTAGTGAAGATGTTATTTTGGTAGTGAAGATGTGAACAAAAATAGAAGATGAGCTAATGTTCGTAAACAGGTAAACATGAATAGAGGAAGGGAATCTTGAGCAGTTCAAACTGAACCGAATGGTGGCAACTAGATGGCTCAATACGATTCGAACCCCTCCCCTTCTCCCCAGTAACTCGCCGGGTAGAAACAACCGTGGATGTGGGTGTTTGAACGATGGTGGTGTTTCTCTTCCATTAGCTCGGGACTGTACTTTAGGTAGTGAAGATGTGTTTTTGGTAGTGAAGATGTACTTTAGGTAATTTCCTCATTGGTACCTCTAATTTCCCATGTTTAGGGTAAATTTCCCATATCTAGCAATATTGGGGAAGGAGGAGCCGGCCTAGGGACAACGAATGTAGTTGATAATTTTAGACGTTTTATATTATGTACTGTACACTTGGCTTTCCATATTATATATAAAATTTTAAATTTAATATATACTACTGTATATACATAATTAATTAATGAATTTTGGGATAGTTGTTCACACTCTTATGTATATTTGTTTTCATCCTCATCATTCTTCACATCAACAGTCCTTCCTCAACTTTTATGCTACCATAATAATCTATTATTTAAACTTTCCTTATTCATTAGTAGTTACAGCTTCATAATACATAGAGTTGCTATATATGTTCAGTCAGGAGCACTAATAAGTATACAGTAGGTTTGGTTGAAACTTTGAACGGTCCAATTCACCAATGATTTAATTCCAATGGAGATCTTATTGTGCATATATCTACTGTCTCTAGGTATTCCAAGCACACCTGCTGAATACTTATTAGTGCTCGTGACTGTACTCCGTCGGTGTGTGAATCCCATATACTGAACCCGTAAGTTCCAATAGGACTCACCAATAGACACCGATGACTGACAGCAGCTTCACATAATGGTGCATTTGAATTCTTTATTATATTTGTATTTTTATTAAAGAAAGATAAAGAAAGATTAATGCACATGTTTTGGGATAGTAATACAAATAAAATACAAGATAATGTAATATATATTTTGGTCGAAATTAATATACAGAAATAAGTTTCTTTGAACAGTAATAATAAACTAAATACAATAGATTCCTTTGAATAGTAAGTAATAAACCAAATACAATAACTTCTTTTTGGTGCATCTCAAAACAAAAATATTTAACTTGTAAATACAATCTTACAGAAATAAGTTTCTTTGAACAGTAATAATTAACTAAATACAATAGATTCCTTTGAATAATAAGTAATAAACCAAATACAGTAATTTCTTTTTGGTGCATCTTAAAACAAAAATATTTAACTTGTTAATACAAACTTACAAAATATAATTTATGACTAGTATTAGGTCCTAAGTGTAATTTTTAAAAATCTATTATATAATTTTATAGCACCTGCATGTGCCCTCTAATACAGACATTTCATCAGTGTTTTCAGTCTGAGAAATATGTAAAAAAACATTGAGCTGCATGCGATTAATTGGTGGTGATGATTATGGTATGATAAGGGTACTGTACCACCTTCAACAGTACGATGACTCCATAGACACACTACAGAGCCATGGTGACGGTACAGTACCATGCCGTCATCAACACCACGGATATTCTTGCATGACGCACATTAGACCAAACCTAGGTTGGTGTAAACCATATTTATTTATCTACTAGTATGAGAAATCTTTATAGTTTTTATATCATGGTGTACATATTCCAAGAGTATAAAAGGTTGGATGTGCGGCTGGCAGAGACGTGCGCAAGGGTCCTTTCCAGTGACAAATAGGGGAATGTAGACGCATCGTCGGCATAGTGAGAGGAGGAGTGGTAAGTTGGACACCCAAAGTAAGTAGTGGGCCCCCACTTTACTGATTTCTTGGCGGGGACGCGGATCACTTTATACATAAATCCTTTTTGTTTTTGTGTTTCTTGTGTGTCCTGTTTACTGCCATGCACCATCACTTTAGCAGACCTGATGGTGTCCTTGCCCTCCTTGAGTACAAAGCGCACCTGAATCTGGCCAGCCTTTACAAGTCGTGCCCTCTGCCTGGTGTTCCGGCTGTTGGTTGTGAAGATAGTGGTCATGTCTCTAGTTGGTGTTGAAGCTCCAGTTGGTGGAAGTATAGTCACCTCGTATGGTTTGTTAAACATAAACACCGTGTCCAACTCTCCACTTGATCCAGAATTGCTCACCCACTCGCCAACACTATTCTCTCTCCATGGGATTGGCACTGTAGCCACGGTTCTGTACTCCTCGTGGCGCAAGAGGCCACAGAGCGATTTTGACGATTGCAAGGTCATAATCTTGAGGACACAATCTTGCATGGGATTGCCTTGTATATTCCTATGAAATCCCAAGATGTGCAGTTTAACCTCACCACCTGTTTTGTTTCTACGGTCCATCTTGTTGCTCAGCAGTATAGGCTACTCGTTCTCTTCAGATAGACTGATAGAGTGAATGATGATGTTACAAGTCAGGTCGAAGAAGGAATAATTCTATCGACATGAGTTGATAATTCTCCCAACCGTTTGCTTACTGAGGTGTGATAATTTGTAGTCAACCTGGAATTACCATTTTTTTTTTCATTAAGATGTCATGAATATGTGTTTTGGGTAGTGTAGTGAACATGTAGTGTAGGTGTGTAGTCTATAGAGATGATGTGTGGTGGATAGTGAAGATGTAAGGATGTTTAGTAACAAAGATGTATGATGGTAGTGAAGATGACTGGTGGATAGTCAAGATGTCCTTTTGGTAGTGAAGAAGTTTTGGTACTGAAGGTGTGCCATGGGTAGTAAAGATACATATTTAGTAGTGAAGATGTGTTTTTGGTAGTGAAGGTGTGTTTTTGGCAACAAAGATGTACTTTTGGTTTTGAAGATGTACTTTTGGTTTTGAAGATGTACTTTAGGTAGTGAAGATGTGTTCTTGGTAGTGAAGATGTGTTCTTGGTCGTGAAGATATGTTCTTAGTAGTGAAGATGTGTTATTAGTAGTGAAGATGTTTTTTATAGTGAAAATGTTTGTTTTGGTAGTGAAGATGTGTTTTAGGTAGTAGTGAAGGAAAAATTGTAGTGAAAATGTGCTTCTGGTAGTGAAGATGTGCTATAGGTAAAAATGTTTTGGTAGTGAAGATGTGTTTTTGGTAGTCAAGATATGTTTTAGCAGTGAAGATGTGTTTTTGGTAGTGAAGATGTTTTTAAGTAGTGAAATTGTTATTTTGATAGTGAAGATGTTTTTGGTAGTGAAGATGTTATTTTGGTAGTGAAGATGTTATTTTGGTAGTGAAGATGTGTTTTAGTAATGAAGATATAATTTTGGTAGTGAAGATGTGAAAAAAATAATTAGCTGATGTTTGTAAATATGAATAGAGGAAGGGTATATTAAGAAGTTTTGGTACTGTAGGTGTGCTATGGGTAGTGAAGATACATATTTAGTAGTGAAGATATACTCATGGTAGTGAAGATGTATTTTAGGTAGTGAAGATGTGTTTTTGGCAACAAAGATGTACTTTAATTAGTGAAGATGTGCTTTTAATAGTGAAGATGTGTTCTTGGTAATGAAGATGTGTTCTTAGTAGTGAAGATGTTTTTTAGTAGTGAAGATGTTTTTTAGTAGTGAAGATGCTTGTTTTGGTAGTGAAAAAATTGTAGTGAAGATGTGATCCTGGTATTGAAGATGTATTATAGGTTAAAAAAATTGGTAGTGAAGATGTGTTTTTGGTAGTCAAGATATGTTTTAGCAGTGGTGTTTTTTGGTAGTGAAGGTGATATTTTGATAGTGAAGATGTTTTTGGTAGTGAAGATGTTATTTTGGTAGTGAAGATGTTATTTTGGTAGTGATAATGTGTTTTGGTAGTTAAGATGTTTTTTTGTAGTGAATATGTTATTTTTGTAGTGAAGATGTGATTTTGGTAGTGAGGTGGTTATTTTATAGTGAAGATGTGTTTGGGAGTGAAAATTTTTTTGGTAGTGAAGATGTGTTTTCGTAGTGAAGATATGTTTTCGAAGTGAAGATATGTTTTGGTAGTGTAGATGTGTCTTTGGTAGTGAAAATGTGTTTTGGTAGTGAAGATATAATTTTAGTAGTGAAGATGTTTTTTTGTAGTGAAGATGCATTTTTGGCAGTCAAGATGTGTTTTTGGTAGTCAAGATATGTTTTTTGTAATGAAGATGTGTTTCTGGTAGTGAGGATGTGTGTTGGGTGCAAAGATGTGTAGTGGGTAGTTAAGATGTGTGGTGAATTGGTGGGTAGGTAGTTAAAATGTGTGGTGAGTGGGTGGGTAGTGAAGATGTGTGGTGAGTCGGTAGTGAAGATGTGTTGTGGGTGGGTAGTGAAGATGTGTGGTGGGTGGGTAGTGAAGATGTGTGGTGGGTGGGTAGTGAAGATGTGTGTGGTGGGTGGGTAGTGAAGATGTGTGTGGTAGGTGGGTAGTGAAGATGTGTGGGGTGGGTGGGTAGTGAAGATGTGTGGTGGGTTTGTAGTGAAGATGTGTGATATGTGTTGGGTGGGAAGTGAAGATGTGTTATGGGTGGGTAGTGAAAATGTGTGATTGTGAGTAGTGAAGATGTATGGTGGGTGGGTAGTGAAGATGTGTGGTAGGTGGGTGGGTAGTGAAGATGTGTGGTGAGTCGGTAGTGAAGATGTGTTGTGGGTGGGTAATGAAGATGTATGGTGGGTGGGTAGTGAAGATGTGTGGTAGGTGGGTAGTGAAGATGTGTGATATGTGTTGGGTGGAAAGTGAAATGTGTTATGGGTGGGTAGTGAAAATGTGTGATTGTGAGTAGTGAAGATGTTTGGTGGGTGGGTAGAGCAGATGTGTGGTGGGTGGGTAGTGAAGATGTGTGGTGGGTGGGTGGTTAGTGAAGATGTGTAGCGAGTGGGTAGTGAAGATGTGTGGTGGGTGGATAGTGAAAATGTGTGATGTGTGGTGAGTGGGTAGTGAAGATGTGAGGTGAGTGGGTGGGTAATGAAGATGTGTGTTGGGTGGGTGGATAGTGAAGATGTGTGTTGGGAGGGTGGGTAGTGAAAATGTGTTGAGTAGGTGGATAGTGAAGATGTTTGGTGGGTAGTGAAGGGAAGTGAGGTTACACCATCTTATGCAAAGTGATTCCAGGTTGACTACAAAAATCATACCTCAGTGGGCAATGGTTGGGAAGTTTATAAATACAACCTTGAGAGTGTCAGACTTGTATATACAGCATATAATTCATTCGATCCAACTGTGACTTTGCAGGTAAGATGTTTTGTGAAGAGTGAAGATAAGATGTTTTGTGAATAGCCAAGATAATGTGAAACGCTAAAATATATCATGTATCCATGATGTAAGAGGTATACTGTGTTGTGGGTAGTGAATATGTTTGGTGGGTGGGAAGTAAGGATGTGTGGTAGGCATTGGGGATGTGTGGTTGGTAGTGAGGATGTGTGGTGGGTATATAGTGAGGATGTGTGGTGGGTAGTTAGGATGTGTGGTGTGTAGTGAGGATGTATATAATGTTACTCTACACCATTTAGTCAGCATTATATTTTCAATGTGGATAATGAATAATATCTTGTGTATTCTTTGAACTTGACATCTTCACTAAAGTAGTTTCCAAACATCATACATACATCCTAAATAATTAACGATTCATCAATATTTTGACCTGAACACGGAAGAATATGCATCACATCTTCACTATTTAATCAAACATTATCTTGACTATAAAAATGAGTATTGGAATGTACAAAACTAAATTTGTTACTATTACCATTGAAGTAAGTGTAATTAATTAAAAGATACTGTATACAGTATTAGTAAAAATTCACTCTTCTCCATATGGTTTTGTAGGGACTAGAGGAGATGGTTGTGAATACTGTAATGTGATGGTTGATGAATAATAATAGGCAAGATGTTGGTAAATAGTGAAGATGTTAGTAAGAGAAGTAAATATGTTTGTGAAGCAAGATGTTGGTAAATAGTGAATATGTTAGTGAAGCAAAATGTTGGTAATTAAATACATGACTTTTTATTAATATCAATTTTTGTTTCAGATTTTTACACACTCAACGAGAAAACATGGAATCAATCACATCACCTCAGCAAGTCAAAACAACAACAACAACTAAAGCTAAGATGAGGGTGGCAAGACAGAATCACTTTAAAGGAAAGAAAGGCTTCTGTGAATTCTTGTGTCAGTTTTATGAAGTGACAGGTAATGTTGAGCACTATGTTACCAGGCCATCCTTCAAGGGACACTATGATAAGTTTTGCCACACTCATGGTCACCCTGTTGCTTCCATCATCAATGTAGGCAGGTTCCTTGGTGGTTTGGGTGTACAGGCTAAAACCAGGATTGGTGGCAAACACGGATGTGGACAAATGTATGCCTATGTTGGTCTGAGACGTGTGTCCCAGCCCAGCCCACAGCCCAGTCCTGCCACATTGTTGTCACAGCCCAGCCCTGACATGCCTGTGTCACAGCCCCGCCCTGACATGCCTGTGTCACAGCCCCGCCCTGTCACACCTGTGTCACAGCCCAGCCCTGCCACATTGTTGTCACAGCCCAGTCCTGACATGCCTGTGTCACAGCCCCGCCCTGTCACACCTGTGTCACAGCCCTGCCCTGTCACACCTGTGTCACAGCCCCGCCCTGTCACACCTGCGTCGCAGCTCCTCACTGAAACAGTCGTACCACAACCCAGTTCAGATGAAGTACAAGCACAAGCTTCCACCTTTTCTGCTTCAGTGATGCCACCTACACCAATGATGCCATTCCCCCTTCCTCCCATGCCTTTCTGCAACCACGGCCAGTCAATGCCAATGCCCTTCCTTCCCTGGCCAACAAACAGCAATGATCCTGCCCTCAACCAGCTCTACTTCAGTCTATCCATGTCTTATTTGTACTACAACTTTGCAATGGCTAATGCCAATGCTGATCCAAAGCAGTAAATTCAAGTGAAACGCCAACAAGAAAATTAGCATTAGAAACAACCCTATCCAGGAACTTGAGATGGCAATCAGCTGCTGAATTCCATACTGGAGAACAACATTTCATTACAGACAAAACAAAGGAGTTAAAACACGCAGTAACAATGAGTGATCTTTGAACACACGCCAAGTTCTACACATAATACTTTTGGGAGATAGACCTCGAGATTGACCGTAAATGCTTCTCAAAAAGGAGGGGCCCCTATATGCACATCCCAGGGAAATGGGACCAGGGAGTCTGGGGGCCTCCGACCACAGCCAGTGCTGTGGACCCAAGTCCACGTCACCACAAGTGTTACAAATGGGGCCGCACCTTTCATGAGGTCAGTTCTGAAGGGACTATAAGGGGGAGGGAGTTTAGACTGCTGAATGTAAAGGAATAATGCACCCCCGTGTGCTGACGGTCCACACAGCAGTGAAAAAAAAAAAAAAAAAAAAAGTCCTCCAGTTGCAGTACACCTCACGTGGATTTTTAATCCATGTGGGCAGATCTCGTCAAATCCACTAGAAGGTGACCAGATCCTACAACAATCTTTATTCTTGCCCTGTGGGGGATGGTTAATATTCACAGAGAATAAAATCAGCCCCCCTGGTCAATATGTTCTCGAGGTAATACAGTATACACAAAACTATACTATACATGTTATTCATTTACCAACATGTTATTACTGATCCACTAGATACATATGATATTAATGCTTATTATTGTGTATTATATTGTAGTGTTTGTTTCATCTACTAGGAAATATATAACAAATGTGTAACAAATGTGTGTAATTATTAATTTTTTTATGGACAGGCGTTAATAACATAATAAATAATTATAAAATAAGAAAGTAATTTTAATATACCAGGCTTATTGTAAAATAAGAAAGCAATTTTAATATACCAGGCTTATATTCTATTTATACGATATATTTTGTGTCTTGTTATGAAAAACAAAACTCTGGTATTCTGTAGTTTATTACTTTGGGGATTGACTGAACAATTCGTAATTTTTATAATCTTTCTAGATGCTATACAATTATACAGTAGACCCCGAACACCAGGCTTCTGTTATTCAGACCATATAGACTTAGTGATTTACTGGGCCTGAGTTAAAAGGATAGTGCTTATATCGAGGGCCAAAGGTATTTTATTATAGTTTTAACATGCTGTTGCTAGGACACACCGGCTCTAAAACTTAAGTAATTACCAAAGTGTTTTAGTAGCGGATGAGTAACTTTTAGATAATTGAATTACTGACTTAAGAACAATACTTTCAAACATTACATGTATTAAAAATACTGAATATATGAATAAAGTAATCCCTCAGTTTACACTGTTGTTATGGGTATGTATTATACAGTTTTCTATGAATCTGAGTACAGTAAACCCTCCTTATTCACTGGGTTTATGGGTATGTAATATACAATGAGGGTTTAATGGACACAGATTCATTATAAACAGTCCAAACACACCCATTAACACCAATGGAAAACAAGGCATTACTGTACAGTCGCGGCACATAGTCCTTGAACAAACTTCCCCTTACACTCTGGTAAAGGAATATGTGCCGCGACTGTACATTCAATGTTTTTAAACATTAAATGGAATAACAATACTGAGTACTGTATAATTATGACTATTGGTCAAATCAGTATTTATACTAACAAACACTGACAACCAATGATTACCATTATACTCAAACCTTGATTTAAGGGACTAAATGGGGAATCACCTTGTCTCTTACTTGAAAAGATTAATTGTTTTGCCACAGTTTCTAATTAATACTAGTTTCTGCATAATGCTAAGGTTCCCTTATTCCTTTTTTCAACCTGGGGAGGTATTATAGTGGGAAAAATATATTAAAATAATAAGTTATAATCACAAACACAACCTAACTGACAGATTTCTTTTTCAAGGTCCTGTCCAATAATTTTGTTAGGTAGAATATGGAGTCCCTTATAATAGAAGTCCGAGGTCCCTTATATCGAGGGTTGAGTGTATTATAAAGACTGACTGACTGGAAGAATAACACTCACTTACCATTAGAAAAGGAGATACAGTATATGTGGGGGATACCAGCTATGAAGGAAGAACAAGGAAATGTGATGCAAAAATGCCTTGTTTCTTACTGGTGTTATAGATGTGTAATGCATTGTTTGTAATGAATCTGTGTACAGTAAACCCTCTTTGTACACTACACACCCATATACAATAATGCCTTGTTTTCCACTGGTGTTATGGTTGTAATGCACTGTTTGTAATGAATCTGTGTACAGGAAACTCTCTTTGTACATTACACACCCATAAACTCATTGGTGGATAATGACACTGAAAAACAAGACACTACTGTAGTTGATTATCTGAAGTTAGTGACTTGGAATGTGTACAGTGGTGTAGAAGGTTAGTTAGAGTGCCTGAGTCGAGTCTCAAACCTGACTTTCTTACTTGGCTTAGAGATTGAGTCACAGCATCCGTTTGGTTTGACAAATGTGGCACCACTGTGTTTGTTTATATAGCATTCTTATGGTGGGTGGATACTATAACAGTTCTGTCCATTCCTTTACTATTACTGTACTATGAGTAAACAAACACAGTGGTGCCACATTTCACCAAACCCACTGGATGCTGTGCTCATTAGTAATGGAGACAACTATATACTTTCATTCCCTAGTCTTTGATCACCTCAGAGGAAGGGAGAGCAGTAAATCGCTGTTGGAAACTCTGCCACTCAGAGCACTGTGTGTACAGTACAGTAATCACTCGTTTTGCATTGATGTTATAGGTGTGAATTGCACTGTTTGTAGTGAGCCTATGAGCAGTAAACCCTCTTTGTACATTACACACTCAAAAACCCAGTGGATAATGAAGGTTAACTGAATACAGATTCATTACAAACAGTGCATTACACACCCATAACAACAAGAGTGGAAAACGAGGGATTGGTGCACGGAACTCACATCACAGAAAACTAGAGAGAGGGACAACGGCGTCAAGGAAGACCCGGGACATTGACGGTGGCTGCCACGAGACCAAAGCGTCTGAGCTGCATAGACTGTACACAATGCCAGGTATTGGTACGAGGGTTATACTTCTCCACTGTGTTGAGGATGGAACCACCACTGAACCCCCCAAGGCAGTAGATGCGACCCCGGCTCACTGTGATGCCAAAACTGCTACGGGCGCTGATCATTGGTGAAACTGCAAAACATACAGTAAACTAGCCTTGATTCTTCCACAGTATGCCAAGAAACAGGACCAGATCAACAAAAATATTAGTGGCCTGTTTCCTGGCTTACATTGGAGGAAACAAAGACACTCTAAAGTACCAAATGCATATAAATAACCCTCTTTAATTAACTCACCTGAAGTCCACTGATCTCTGAATGGGTTATACACCTCTACTAAGCTGAGCCACTTGGCCCCATCGTAGCCACCCACAGCATAGAGTCTGTCTTGTAACACTGCCAACCCAAGGTATGCTCTGGCCTGGCCCAATGGTGCTGGAAGAGATATAGGCTCGAATTATTATTAAACTACTACTTTATCTATAAATGTGTTTGAAGGTTAAGAAAATCAATCAATTCCAATTACAGTGCTCCCCCCAAGTAGGCGGTCATTAACTAGAATATTTCCAAGTAGGCTGAGAAATTAATTGAGACCAAAATACCAAAAGTATATGGTTATTTAATGTAGGAGTACCTATGCAAAGTCGATATTCAGTTTGATGGTGTAATTCATAGATATTGTTCACATTTTGATAGTAAAAAGTAAACACAGACATTAAAAACATAAAAACAGACATAACAAAAGACTTGTTTACCGTAATGTGTTGATTGATTATGCTGTACACGTACAGATTATTGATATGGTGAAAAGTGGAAGTGATTTTAAGAGAATAAAACCAAAATTAATTAATACAAACTAAGGAATGTGTGTGCATGAATAAAAATTCAATGAGTTTTGGTGATAACTGAACTTGTCAACCACACCCTTACTCCTCACTCACTACACTTGTGCTTTTAGGCCTACCCTTTTAGAATGAACAACTTTTAAAAGCACACATTTTCCATACTTTATGCTTAAGTTTAGAATTATTTTTAGTCACTAGAAGAGAATCTGTGAAATCAAGGGTTGAGTGAACTCTCATCCTGGCTCACGAGTCGCGATAGCACAGCTTGGGTTCCATACATTAGCCATTTAAGTACAGTACGTTTTTTATGTTTGTGCGATAGCTTTTAAACACGTTAGTGAAACCCGTTATAGCTGGGGGTTGAGTGTACATATTATAATGGTCACGAAGGGTTAATTTTTGGAAGCGTCAGTACCGAACCTATTTTTTCCCCCCTTTATTTATCAATTCCAAGTAGACGATATCAAAGTACACGGACGGCGCCTGCTTGGTACATAATCCCGTCTACTTAGGGGGAGCACTGTAACTCTAGTTTCTGCATGATGTTAAGGTTCCTACACTTCCTTTTCTCAACCTGGGAGTACAATTTGATTGCATGAATAGAAAATAAATAAAAATAGTCACAAACACAAACTTACAGATTTTATCATTAATGGCCCAGTCTGTTTGTCAGGTAGAAATATCTCCGGAGTCCCTTAAATCACAAGACCCTTAAAATCAAACTCCTAACTCACAAAACTACTAACTAATCCACAGAACAACTACAAACCCTTATAACTATATTACTAACTCACAAAACAAATACTAACCTACAAAACTACTACAGGGAGAACTGGAGACACTTCTGTCGTGGCCACCCCCTTGGAGGGAGTTCCCGGAGGGAACGAGGCGTCAGAGCTATAGATAGATAGATAGAAATCTACTAACCCACTAATTAACCAACTAACTTACACAACTACTAACCCACAAAACAAAATTACTAACCCACAGGTATCCATGTGTTGGAGCCAGGGTCATACTTCTCGCAGGTTGGTGTGATGTGTGTGCCGGTACCCTCGTTGGTCACTCCACCCACGGCGTACAGTGACCCATGTAAGGCAGCCAGCCCGTGGTGTCCCCTCCCTGTCAACATTGGGCACCGGGCCGCCCACACTTCATTGTGCTCATCGTAAGCCTGTGGGGAGCGGGAAGTTGTTATTCTGTAGACCCCTGATGTACAATGAATAATTACTTGTATCCACCATTTCATTTTACACTCATTGAAGTCCACCAAATGTTTTCCCAGACTTCTGTTATTCATTACCCACCACTCACTTCATTTTTCACTCAGTCCCTCATTGAACTCTATCAAATGTTTTCCCCGGCTTGTTATTCATTACCATAGAGACTAAGTGATTTACTAACCCTGTGTTATATTGACGGCCGACTGTTCTCTAATCCCTTGTTGGTCCTACATTGTTTTTTTGGGTGTGTATTATACTGTGTACTACGAATCTGTGTACAGAAATCTTTCAATATCCACAGGGATTATGGTTGTGTAATGTACAATGAGGGTTTACAGAACACAGATTCATTACAAACATTGTAATACACACCCATAAAAACACCACCAGTGGAAAACAAGGCATTATAGTACAATAACCACAACAACAAGTCCTAATTAGCCTACTGTATTACCAAGAGATTGGGATGGTATCTGTGAGTTGACTTGCCACCTCCAACATACAGTACACCATCAAGGAAGGCTGCAGCAGCTCCATGTATTGGTATGGGTAGGTCGGCCAGTCCCTGCCATGTGTTGTCCTCTGTGTTGTAACGCTCACACGACGCCAGGAACCGCTCTGACGTCAACCCACCTATTTGTATAGAAATAATTAACCCACATGTTTCTAAAGAATTTATTAGCTCTCCTGTTTGTATAGAATTAATTAATCCACCTTTTTATATAGATTTAATTAACCAACCTGTTTTATACACATTCTATAATTAATTAATCCTTCAGTTTGTACACACATTCTATAATTAATCCTCATACACATTTCAATATTAGTCCTTGTACACATTTTCCGGTAATTTTTTATTAACCTGGTCCTGATTCCTGGCATACTTTGGAGACATTAAATCAATCCAATGCACCAAGAGTATAAATTATATTATTAACTTAACCCACCCAGAATATAGACACAGTTTTTATAAATGCCATAGTATAGACGATATAATTAACTGTATAGATGATATATTTAACTGTACCCACCCAGAATATAAACAGAGTTATTATATACAGCGACGGCACAGTAAGCACGGGCGTGTTCCATGGTGGGTAGGACCTGTAGTTGGTGTGGTCGGTAGTAACTGGGTTGGCCGTTGTCGGGTATACTACAACGCCATGATGTGTAACCAATGGCAAAACACTCGGTGCTTCGTAACAGACGACCATTTGACTCACCTGCCATTACTAGTAACACCTGTAACAATAATAATAATACAGTAATCTTATATATATATATATATATATGAGGGGTTGTATGAAAATTTGTACTGTATGTGAATAAGACCAATAACCACATGAAAACTAAGCGTCACACAGCAAAACTAAAAATATATTTGGAATCGACACACAAAGAGGAATGCATACACCTGGCATACCTCTCCAAGTGAATTTTGCCTCTGTCTCAATATTTGGCGGTCTTCACAAATCACTCCGTCTCTGGTGCGTTTGAATATACTGACAAGGTCATCTGTAAAGAGTTTTTTCTCCTTCAAGATGGTTAGCCAGTGTGTCCTCAGCTTCTGGTCCAGGTTACAAATATCCAGCTTCTCCATCATTGCCGGCAGCCACTTGTGTCTCTCCTCAGGCTCCTCTGCTGCCCACCTCACTATGCCCTGTGAGGAGTATAGCATGTACAGTAATATAAACACATGAATTATTAACCTATGTACAATAATGCCTTGTTTTCCACTGGTGTTGTTATGGGTGTGTACTGCACTGTTTGTAATGAATCTGAGTACAGTATTGACTTGTATTCCACTGGCATTAGTATAGGTGTGTATTGCACTAATGAATTTGTGTACAGTAAACCCACTTTGTATATTACACATTCATAAACCCAGTGGATATTGAGGGTTTACTGTACACAGATTCATTACAACCTTTCACATTAGTCTAGAGATGCAACACACCAATTGAAATTAAGGGGGTAATACACTATTGGTAAACAGGAGTGCCTTGATTCCTCCAAAGTATGCCAGAAAACAGGACCTGATGAACAATAATAATGGTGGTCTGAGTAATATATCAATGGAATGCATTATTAGAAGTGGTGTGTGCCAAAAACATACATAACTTTAAAGAAAATTATGATCATTGGGTTTTATAAAACGGGGCTATACGAGCTTGACTCAATCCTGTAAATATACAATTACAGTAGGTAAAATTGGTAAGAACAAACTCACACACACACAACAACACTAACATCAATAAGCTCTTCCTCAGACTCCACATTAAGGAAGGGTTGGTCAAGTAGAGTAAGTATTGTGTCCTTCTGTGTGTTGGTGAATGAAGGTTGACTGATGATCTTGGTACACTGTGATGAAGCCATGGCCAGGGCGTCGGCAGCAAGGTCATGGCACCGGTGGAGGGCAGCCACCTCATACACACTCAGGCACGTGTCAACCGAGAGGTGTTTCTGACGCAATGGAAAAATAATGGGGTTTGGTAAATAAAAATACACTTCATTAAATACAAATACGATCCAGTAAATACAAATGCAGTCCAGTAAATATAAATACAGTCCAGTAAATACAAATGCAGTCCAGTAAATCCATATGTAGTCCAGTAAATATATATGCAGCCTAGAAAATATAAATAAAATCCAATAAAAATATAAATACACTTCATTAAATACAAATACAGTCCAAGAAATACAAAAACAGTCCAGTAAGGGGATTTAGTACTGTACAGTGATGCTGGTAAATCTGGAGTCGCTGATTCTCCAAACGACACCAAGAAACAGATCCCCTATTAGTAGTATCGAAGGAATCAGTTTTCTGGCATACTAAGGAGGAATCAATAGCCTTCCAATTTGCCAACAACATAGTCTCCTTCAAAGGGGTAATCTACTTTTGGTACATTCAAGAGTCTTGATTCCTCCAAAGTATGCCAGGAAATAGGACCAAATTAACAAAAGTAATGGTGTCTTGTTGTTGCTTGGAATAGCCTGGAGGAATTAATTGCTCCAGATATACCAACACCGTAACACCCCATTAAATAAAATACCAGCAGCAAAATTATAAGTCATATGAGAGACTATAGATACATACTGTACATTCAAGGAAAAAATACCTTTAAATGATAGCAGCAGAGTTTCTTGAGGACATGTATCTGGAAGTAGTCAGCGAGGGTGAGGATGTGCTGTACATTGTGGTGAGTTAGCATGGCCCTTCCAGTGTATATAAAGGTGAGTACTACATTGAGCATTACACCAGACACATCCTCCAGTACCAAGGTCTGTGTTTGGCCCTCCACCAGACCCACGGATAGCATGGCCCTGTTGGGTGGATGAGAGGGGGTTATTTATTTTTCTAATAGATACAGTAGGCACTCAATATAAGATAATATAAATTTAGCACTGTCCTTGTAATAAAGGTTCAGTAAATAACTTAGTCTGTATGGTATGTATGAATAAAATAAGCCTGGGAAAACATTTGGTGGTTTTCAATGAGGAACTTAGTGTAAAATGAAGTGGTGGATACGTGTAAATTATTCATGGATATTGAGGATTTAATGTACATTATAAGCAGCAAAATATGAATCAAACAGTGAATAGGATAATATGATGAACAGTCGGAAGCAAAAGTCGTGTCGCCTCACTTAGCGTTTCTTGAAGGCTAACATAAAGGATAATCATCAAACCAACACATTCACCATAAAGAACTACAATATCCAGGGGGCAAATTAGTAAACTACTCTGGGTTTTCATTTTACGAGCCTATGAAGCTTATACTTCCATACTGTACTTCATGACTTGGGTGATGTGGCGACACGACTTTTGCCGATGACTGTACAGTAATGCCTTGATACCCACTGGTGTTATGGGTGTGCTTTACACTGTTTGAAATGAATATGTGTACAGTAAACTCTCTTTGTATTTTACACACCCATAAACCCAGTGATGGACAATGAGGGTTTAGGCTACCTTACTGTACACAGGCTCATTATAAACAATGCAATACATACCTATAACAACACCAGTGCAAGGCCAGACATTACAGTAACTATATAATTGTAACTAACCTGAAATAGGGTGATGCCGCTGCCAGTATAACCTTGTGTGCATGGATAACCTGGTCTTGTGTTTTGATGGTGAGGTCTGTGTAGAGACGTGACTGCCAGGCGTCATGTGCCCCTTGAGTCACCAGTACGTGCCAACCCTGGTCACTCACACCCTCCATCGATCCTCCTGTTGATGAGGGTATCATTTATTTTATCTATTCCTCTACATATTCCTATTTATTTATCCAAAGTATGGCAGGGAACAGGACCAGATTGATAATAATACAGGTGACCTGTTGCTCCAAATTCCTCCAAAGTATGGCAGGAGACAGGACCATGTTAATAAAAACAGTGGTGACCTGTTGTTGCTTGGAATAGTTTGGAAGAATCATGTACTCCAGATTTACCACCAACAATGTACTACCCCCTTACTTAAACCTCTAAGAGTTTACACTTGTTCGTATGTTTGCATTACTGTACTGTACATACCTCGAAATAAGATGAATAAATTTAGCACTATCCTTTAAACACAGGTCCAGTAAATCTGTATGGCAATGAAAAACAGAAGCCTGGGAAAACATTTGGTAGTCTTCAATGAGTGTAAAATGAAGTGGTGGACAATGAATAACACAAGACTGGGAAAACACTTGGTGGTCTTCAACGACATTGAGTACCATACTATTTTTCATCATTGGTTGTAAAGAGTGTGGGGGCTGTTTATATAGGTACAGTAATTCTAATTAACTCTCTGTATTTCACTGCCTTTCTCTGTTTATGTACTATATAGGTATGTGTACTTCTGTGTGTGTGTGCTCTCTCTCTCTGTGCATGTGTGTGTGTACACAACCTACCACTGTCCTGTTGGTGTTGGTAGTGTCGTGCCTGTGCCGGGACACGAGGTGAAGCAGGAGTCGGGGAACAGGAACGACAAGGTCCCTCCATCATCTCTCTCTCTTTCTCTTCTCTCACACGCAACTCCTCCATCTCATCACCATAGTACCAGCCACCACCTCTGATTGGGAAGAAGAAATAGTCAGTATCTCTCTCTCTCTCTCTCTCTCTCACACACATTCTAATAGCCACCTCTGATTGGAAAGAAGAAATATCTAGATTGCTAGGTCCTGTCTCTCTGTTTCTCTCTCTCTCTTTGTGTGTGTGTGTGTGTTTGTGTGCAACCTATCACTCCCTACCTTACCCTTAATTAAACAGACTTAAGGGGATACAGCAGTACCAGTAGTGTTGGTGATAAATCTGGAGCAACAGATTCCTCAAAATTATTCCAAGCAACAGCAGGCCACCATTATTTTTCTTCACCTGGTCCTGTTTCTTTGTATACTTTGGAGGAATAAACAGCATCCAATGTACCAAAAGTGTTTTACCCCCTTAAAATAGCACCTACATACTGTACTGTACAAAATTGACATCCACCCCAATACACACAGACACACTCACTCACACACATACACACACACTTTTCCATTAAAGGTGTTATGGGTGTGTATTGTACTGTTTGTAATGAATCTGTGTACAGTAAACCCTCTTTGTAAAATACTTACCCATAACCCCAGTGGTGCATAATGAAGGTTTACTGTACACAGATTCATTAATTAAAAACATTATAACACACACCCACAACAACAACATTGGAAAACCAGGAATTATTTAATTTACTTTTTACAATATACAACCAAAGTGAAAAACTACGGATTCAATAAAAACAGTATAACACACACCCACTACAACAACAATGGAAAACCAGCAGGGATTATTTACTTTACAATATACAACTAAAGTGAAAAACAACGAGTGACAACTGTACTTACCAGCAGGTTTCAAATGTGTAGTCAAGGGCAACATGATGATGATGTTATAACACGAGTCAATGGTCAAGGACAATATTATATAGATACTGTAGTTGAGGGACCTGGTGGTGGTGGCTTCTGATTCCTCCTGACTATGCCACGAAACAAGTCATTAATTAAGATCCTTTTTGTTTCGTGGTAATTTTTCATGGACTCCCTAGCCTCCAATTTGTTTTCTAACTATTAACACGAGTCAAGGACAATATTATATAGATATTTGCGGGACCTGCTGGTGGTGGCTTCTGTTTCCTCCTAATTATGCCACGAAACGTTAATAAGCTCCTTCAATGTAGGTGGTGGTGTTTCGTGGCAATGTTTGAAGGACTCGTTAACCTTCAATTATTATCTTTTTTACTAACTACATCACGGGGGTACTTAATTAATGTCCATATTTACAAGGTTTGAGATAATATGGGCAGGTGAATGGACTCTTATTTACTACAACAACAACAATAATAATAACAACAACACGTCACAACACCCAGGGAACTTTATATATACATCACAATATTATACAAACAAACAAATTATAAGACAACAGGTAGACACATCTTTTCTCTCTTCACTGACAGACAGACACTGACAGTTGTTGTTTGTGATGCGTCGATGCGATGTTGTTTCAGGAGCTTTATTACCATTTCCAACGGGACATCATTCCTGTTTGTTTTGAATTAATGAATGAATGAAAAGTTTATTGGTGCAAAGGCACACAACAAAGGAGAATTTGCCTTTCTAACGGCGCACATGTCTATCCTTATTATTATTATTATCATTATTATTATTATTAATATCCGAACTCTTTTTCTACTGTATATATTCAGTAATACTTCTTTCTGCATTTCAGCCTGCAGTGCAGTATGTAGCCTATTAAATCATCAGACAGTACAGCAGTTTTCCTTGTCCAGATCCTCTTCATATAATTGCAGAAAGTGTATTGCATTAATTAGCTGTATTTTTCAGCTATGGTATATATTGTTTCGCAACACTTGGATTCCTCCAAAGTATACCAGTAAAAAAGGATTAGCCTGCTGGAGAAATCTGCGGGAGGTTGGGAGAATGGCTGCACAGTTTTATCTCTGATCGGACCCAGCAAGTAACTCTGCATGGAAGCCTGTCTGAACTGTGACTGAACAGAGCCGGGTTATCAGTGGTGTCCCTTAAGGCTCAGTTCTGGGCCCCCTACTGTTCCTGATAATGATAGAGGACATCGACAAGGATCTACAACACTCGATCTCCCGCCTAATCCTTTGCCGATGATACCAGAATCTCCAGGAAAATAAAAGCAGAAGAGGAGGTTGACCTCTTCTTCTGCTTGGGCAGAAGAAAATAACATATCACTCAAGAGGCTCATCGGCTCCTCTTAACCCGTCCAGGTCGGCTGCGCGCGCCGGTAGCAGGTGGACAGGTGAGGAGATGGAAGTGCAAGGTGCTTAATTGGTGTCTGCTACAGTAGTACGAATAATAGGAATGGGGTAGTTTGACTTGAATTGACCTCATCTAATGCCCAATATTCACATATATAAGTAGGTCTCGATTGTCTGATATATTAATTCTCTCCTTGTACTTCCCTGAAGAGGGTAACTGTGGTCACCGAAACTGTTGGAATAAAACCTTTTGTCTACAAATGTGGGAAGTTCATTAAGGTCTACTGTTGTTGCTTGAAATAGTTTGAAGGAATCAGATTCTCTAGATTTACCAACACTGTACTATCAAACAATTACAAGTATTAGGAAACAGCTTTGGAATGTAGCCTACCATATCTTTCAGTAAATAATGCATAAATATATAGTCTTATTATCAATATCATACAGTAGTACCGGACGTTACTCCAAGCTGTTATCACTTGCACATGATAAGACAAACTAAAGATAAGATTAGAAACATGAAATAAGGAAGGGAACACCACAGTACTAACATGTGAAGGGTGGACCCAAGACTTACAAAGGAATACAAAAAATATTATACAGAGGAAGACAATTAAAGAATATTATACAAACTTTAAGAGTACCGAAAGTTAAGGACATCATACAAAGAATATTAATCAAGGGAAGGCAATTAAAGAATATAATACAAAATTTAGGAATACCAAGGGAAAAAAAGGACATCATACAAAGCAATACAAAGGACATCATATATACCAATGCCTACTGACCGCTACCACCCAGTCAGTCAAAGTGAGAATCCGAGTAGTGAAATTCTTTTGACTGAAAATCCGCGGAGAAGTGAAGTGTTATTGAGTGGGAATCCGAGAAGTGAAGTTTTATTGAGTGAGAATCCGAGAAGTGAAATTCCTTTGAGTGGAAATCCTAGGAGTGAAAATCCTAGGGGTGTACAGAGTGTGAATAGCAGAATGGGTACAAGACTTAGCTGGGCATTATTCCCTTTGCTTAGCACTACACTCTTCCTCATTGACACCACCACTAGTTTCTGTTATGCCATCTATCTCTTTGTATACGCTGACCGCTATAGTGTGAAGGAGTACGAGTTGCCCTATAACACGTGGGGGGCGTTTATCATTGTCATCACCTTTGTATCAAGCTTTATCATCAATATTATTACCGTTCTTGACAGGTAAAGTTCCTTACCATATACCTGTATTGTTCCTTTTACAGTAGAACATCATATAGGTACAGTTGCCACCACTGATAACGAGCACAGCCTAGGCTACGTCCGGTTGGTTTAAGTGAAATGTGGCACCACTGTGTTTGTTTACATAGCGACCTTATGGTACATACAATAGCAGGAGTGAGTTCCGTCCATTAATATTCTTTTACTACGAATAAACAAACACAGTGGTGCCACATTTTACCAAACCCACCAGACGCTGTGCTCGTTACTAATGGGGGCAACTGTAAATCCTACTGGAATCACACACACACATATTATAGTCAATGTAATGCTATTTTTTCTAAAGTTATTATTATGTGACGGGAGGAGGTATTATACGTATATACACCAGATGATCAATAAAAAACACAGGATAATAGGAACTACAATTTCGTTATTACTGTGTTATTACTATACACTACAGAAACAAAACATAAAAAACACTTCTCCTTCAGATATGACTTGTCAACACTGGGCACCAAGCAGAAAGTTCAAAAGGTTCTCCTGTGTTTTGTACCTCACCTCTATGTTATCAAGGCGTGAGTATATATTTGAGTACATTTGCTGTATTTGTTGCCACTGATTTACTCTTGTATTATAGGTCCTAATTATTATGTGACCGACTGTACGTCTTTTTAAAATAAGGTTGACAGCTAGGAAGTGTGGCAGTACTGTACATTAGAACGCCTTGATTCCTCCAAAGTATGCTAGGAAACGGAATCAGATTAACAAAAATAATGGTGGCCTAGCTGTTGTTGTTTGGAATATAATTTGGATATATCAGTTACTCCATATTTACCACCACCATAATAACTGTACTAACCCCTTAACGGAATATTCCTTTGTTGGTGAATTGGAAGGTCTCTGATTCCTTCAAACTATGCTACGAAACAGATCCCCTATAAGTATTGAGGGAGTCTGTTCTCTGGCATAGTTAATTTACCAACAACAACAAAATCAATCTCCCCTTAATTAATACTGGATGGTTGGTCTTCTACAGATGCTACAGACACATGACAGGAACATTGAGTGACACACTAACCTTGATTGAGACAGAGTGGGCAGGTTTTACCAGACTCCTGCAGGGCTTGTCAGAGTCTGTACCACAACTCATCCTTCAGGGCTACCTAGTGTCCTTCGAAGTCCTAAGGAAAGGATCAACCGAATACCCCAGTAAGTAAATAAAGTGCTCCAAGAGGCTCTAAGGAAAGGATCAACCGAATACCTCAGTAAGTATATAAAGTGTTCCAAGAGGCCCTAAGGAAAGGATCAACCGAATACCCAAGTAAGTAAATAAAGTGTCCCAAGAGGCCCTAAGGAAAGGATCAACCGAATACCTCAATAAGTATATAAAGTGTTCCAAGAGGCCCTAAGGAAAGGATTAACCGAATACCCCAGTAAATAAATAAAGTGTCCCACGATGCCCTAAGGAAAGGATCAACCGAATACTCCAGTAAGTAAATAAAGTGTCCTACTATGGCCTAAGGAACGATGCCCTAAGGAAAGTATCAACCAAATACCCCAGTAATTTTAAAGTACAGTAAAGGTCTTTCGTGCATCCGCCCCCAGATAGGTGGCCGTAAGTTTATAAAAAGTCTACGTAGCCCTCAAAATACAGCAACATAACTGCAGAACTGTATGCAAGAATATCCGTGGTGGTGTTGACAATAGTGTGGTACCGGTATACGATGGCTGTGTAGTGTGTCAAATAGTCATCGTACCGGCACCACACCATCGTCAACAACACCACGGATATTCTTGCATGCAGTTCAGTTATGTTGCTGTATTTTGAGGACTACGTAGACTTGCATACATACAACCCTTGGAGTCCTTATAACACATACATACATTCCTTCTACAACTCACAGGTTGGGTGCCAGTAGTCAGTCTGAGTGTGTGTATCATTAACGCTGCCTTTGGGTTCACCTTCTACGTTGTCAACAAATATTATAGTCAGGAGATGGAGAAACCTTTGGTGTGGCAGCGTGTATGTGTCGCCTTAGCTGCTATCTTCCTCTTGGGTGAGTTACCTGTGTGTCTGTGTATGTATGTGTGTATGTGTATGTGTGTGTGTTTATGTATGTATGTATGTATGTGTGTTTATGTATGTATGTATGTATGTATGTATGTGTCGCCTTAGCTGCTATTTTCCTCTTGGGTGAGTTACCTGTGTGTGTGTGTATGTATGTGTGTTTATGTATGTTTGTATGTGTGTGTATGTATGTATATATGTGTGGCCTTAGCTGCTATCTTCCTCTTGGGTGAGTTTTATCTGTGTATGTATGTATGTATTCCTTTTTATGGGCCGTATGCAAGAAGAATATCCGTGGTGTTGTGTCGTGGTGCAGAGTATAGTACCACACCATCGTCACTACTACCAATGTTCTTGCATGCGGCCCTTCTTTGTAAGCATTTTTATCATGTTTTTCCACTGATATTGCTTTTAATTAATGGACCCTGTGATGTAGTCAGAAAATTGGAGATAAACGCGTCCTTTAAATATTGCCAAGAAACACACACACCTATACAGAAGGAGCTTGTTTCTTGGCATAGTCAGAAGGAATCAGAAGCCTCCAATTTTCAAACACGATCACAGGGTCCTTAAGGTGATGGTATACTATTATAGTGGTAAAACAGAGCGCCTTGATTCCTCTAAAAGTCTAAACTATTCCAGGCAACAGGCTACCATTATTATTATTAATCTGGTGCTGTTTCCTGTCATACTTTGGAGGAATCGAGGCTTTCCAATGTCCCAAAAGTATACCATTCCCTTAATCAGAGCTATAGATTCTCATGTTGGTAAATTGGAAGGCCACTGATTCCCCCTAACTATACCAATAAACAGACGACATCAATGGTACAAATATAGGGGATCTGTTTCCTGGCATAGTTTGGAGGAATTCGAAACTTTCCATGCAATTCATCAACAAAAGAATCTTCCCTTAAACTTAGTGTACTATATACTTGGATGCACAGGTGGTCGAGGTCTGGCAGTGGGTTTGATGGGGTCATCTTGGGATATGCTGTGGTTAGCTCTACTGGGCCTGGTCACCATCTTCCTCCTCGTGTTTGTATACTGGACGGCCAAGGTTCGTGGTAGGAGAGGTGGACCCTTCTATAACCTCAACACACGATTTACCCTCAGCCTCATGGAAACCTTCGCTGTGGCCGTCCCTCTGAAATGGACCATCATTGTCACTGTGCCATACCTCAGTCTATCTGTTGCTTTTGCTATACAGAGGCACCAAGATCCTCTAGACTGGGTTTTTTTCTCTGTGCCTGTTGTAGCACAGATAATTGGCCTCTTGTTGGTATTGATCTGTCGTGATGTCTATAGAAAAGCCTACAGTGTTCTCACCTTCTCGGTATTACCACCCAAACCAGAAGTGATACAACCTAAAACATTTGACTGAGTAGAAACATGTAGAGGTGTTGTGATGATTATACCACAGAGCCTCGATATACAATGATGATAATATTTTATACTTGTATCCATCATTTCATTCAATACACTCAGTCCCTCTTTGAAGACCAACCAAATGTTTTCTCAGGCATGATTATACCAGAGAGCCTCGATATACAATGATAATAATATTTTATACTTGTATCCATCACTTATTCTACACTCAGTCCCTCTTTGGAGACCAACCAAATGTTTCCCCAGGCTTCCGTTTGTCATTTTTATTACCCACTACCACTTCATTTTCTACTCCATTGTTCATTGAAGACCAACCAAATGTGTTCTCAAGTTTCTGTTATTCATTACCGTACAGACAAGGTGATTTACTATGTTAATTAAAAGGATAGTGCTAAGTTTCATCATCTTATATCGAGGGCCAACTGAAACTGTAATTACTGTTTTCTCACATTAATGAAAACTACAAAAATTACAAAAACTACAAACATTGTATTACTGCTTACAAATCTCAAGGGGGTAATGATATCAACACTCTTGGTAACATTGTAACACCTTGATTCCTCCATAGTATGCCAGGAAACAACAGGACCAGATGAACAAAAATAATGGTGATGTTCTGTTGCTTAGAATAGTTAGGAGGAATTAACAGTTGCTCCAGAATTACCACCAACACCGTACTTCCTCCTTAACAACAACAACAACAACAACTCAATGCATATATTTCTTTTATATCTATCTGAAAATAATAAAAAGTATGAAATCTCCTTGTAGTATACATTGATTGCTACAAACTTCCATATTGTGATAGTTATTGTGTCATCTTAAGGGGGTAATAATACACTTTTGGTGAGATTGGAGCACCTTGATTCCTCCAAAGTATGCCAGGAAACAACAGGACCATATGAACAAAAATAATGGTGATGTTCTGTTGTAGTAGCTTGGAGTAGTTTGGAGGAATCACTCACTCACTCACTCCGGATTTACAAACACACTACTATAACTACTTAAGGGACCATGTGTGATGTAGTCAGAAAATTGGAGGTAAATGAGTGCTTCAAATGCTGCCACGAAACACACAAACACACACAAACACATACACCTACATGGAATGAGCTTGTTTCGTGGCATAGTCAGGAGGAATCAGAAGCCACCAACAAGTCTCCTACACGATCACAGGGTCCTTAACAAAAAATAATGGTGTTGTTCTGTTGCTTGGAATAGTTAATTGGAGGAATCAACAGGAATTAACAGTTGCTCCAGATTTTACCACCCCCAGACACTACCCCCCCCCCCCCCATGGCCCCTTATTAAACAGACAGACAGACAGACAGACAGACAGGGAGACAGACAGACACAGATGTTGTTAGTAAGTCAATGTGATGGATATATGTAACCAACCCTTCATGTTCAATACACCAAACATGAGAGAGAGAGAGAGAGAGAGAGAGAGAGAGAGAGAGAGAGAGAGAGAGAGAGAGAGAGAGAGAGAGAGAGAGAGAGAGAGAGAGAGAGAGAGAGAGAGAGAGAGAGAGAGAGAGAGAGAGAGAGAGAGAGAGAGAGAGAGAGAGAGAGAGAGAGAGAGAGAGAGAGAGAGAGAGAGAGAGACGTGTGTGTGTGTGTGTGACTTTATTTGTTATGTGTGTGTGATTACGAGAAAAAAAAATTATGTTTGTATTGTACAGTCACAGTCATTAGTCCTACAACACCTGCAAATGAAGCTGTATGTATGTATGTATTGAGGGTCATGTACACGTAGTATGAGGGTTTCTTGTATCCCTATTTAATTGTGTATGTATGTATGTACACACATTTATACATCTATTTAGAAATGCATTTTAATGAGGTGAAGGGATCGAGAGCATGTGTGTGTAAATAAATGTGTGTGTGTGTGTGTGTGTGTGTGTGTAAATAAATGTGTGCGTGTGTGTGTAAATAAATGTGTGCATGTGTGTATGTATAAATAAATATATATGTGTGTGTGTGTGTGTGTGTGTGTGTGTGTGTGTGTATCATTAACAGGGGTGTAGTACAGTGTTGGTATATACATTGGAGTGCCTCGATTCCCCCAAAAACATGCCAGAAAAAAACAGGACCCCAGATGGATGAACAAAACTATACTGGTGGCCTGTTGTTGTTGTTGTTGCTGCTGCTGGGAATAGTTTGGAGGAATTGAACAGTTGCTCCAGATTTAACCATGTACAGTTGCCCACACATGAAGCTGGTATGCCTCGCTTCTTGTGAGGTAGCTACAACAGGAAGGAAAGTGAGCAAAAGTTTGTTGACATGCAGACAGTAATGATATTTTACTGTCTGCCTGTCAACAAACTACAAATTTTATTCACTTTCCTTCCCTTTGTAGCTACCTCACAAGTAACGAGTCCACCAGCTTCATGTGTGGGCAACTGTACCATGCACCTCCCCTGGCCAGCCTTAAATTAACATGCAAATCAGTATACCAACCTAGTCACTCCAGTTGTGGTGCATAAACAAACCCGAAGGAAAAAAGGCTAAAATAAAAAAATAGAAAAAATATATATATGATTTACGAGGTTTAAGAGCATGCAGATGGCTAGACCCCCTGTCCCTACTTCTCCCTCTCTCTCTCTTAGTCACCTCACACGTAGGCTACAGTATGTACTTCATTCTACTGTCATACTTTGCATCTGCTGCTTCACCTTCCCCTATAACCCAGTACAGTATAGTACAGTCCACACATAACAGTAGTACTTCTCCAGTTTGCTTGTACTATACTTAATTAATAGTACAGTACAGTGTTGGTACATCTGGTGCAACGGATTCTTCCAAAACAGCACAATACACACCCATAATAACAACAACAACAACAACAACAACAACAACAACAGTACAAAACAAACAAGGCATTACTGTATGAAGATGGTAGATATTAATACGAATAAATTAAGTGAAGAAGGTTACATACTGCCTCTACTGTATGTTTATAATATAATATACACTTTTGAAGAATACAGTGATTTTAATGTTCATCTTCAACTTGATTGTGTATGAATATTGGAGGCTTCTGATTCCTCCTGACTATGCCATGAAACAAACAAACTCCTTCCATATAGGTGTGCATGTTTCGTAGCAATATTTGAAGGACTCATTTACCTCCAATTTTATGACTATGCCATGAAACAAACTCCTTCCATGTAGGTGTTTGTGTTTCGTGGCAATATTTGAAGGACTCGTTTACCTCCAAATTTCTGACTACATCACAGGGTCCCTTAAGGAGACTGTCTTGTTGGCAAATAACTACTGAATCCTCCTTACAACGCCAAAAAAAACAGACTCCCTCAATGGCACACACATATAGGGGATCAGTTTCGTGTTATAATAGTTTGGAGGAATCAAAGTCCTTCCAATTCACCAACATGAGAATGAATATCCCCTTATTATAATTATGTAGTACGAATAATGAATGGTTATGAGGTGAGGTGAGGTCAGGTCAAGTCTAATGTGAGATTGAGGGATTAGGTCAGATGTACAGTTGCCGACATATGAAACAAGACATACTTACATCTGGTCCCGCAGAAAATTGGAGGTAAATGAGTCCTTCAAATATTGCCACGAAACACACACAACACCTATATGGAAGGAGCTCGTTTGGTTCGTGGCATGGTCAGGAAGAATCAAAAGCCACCACCAATTTTCATACACGATCACACATAGTTATAGGTCCTTAAGGGGAGATTCTCTTGATGGTTAAATAAATTGGAGTGTTAGCGAATCCTCCAAACTATGACACAAAACAACAGATCCTCTATTAGTACCATTGAGGGCTGTTTCCTGGCATAGTTTGGAGGAATCACAGACCTTCCAATTCACCAACAGAGAATCTCCCTTTCATTATAGTGACAATATTTTCGAGTACCAATATTTTTAACTTTATGATGTCGTCTGTATCATTTATATTATTAATTTCCAGATGTTTTGCGTAAATTAAGTAAAAAAATAAAATTAAACACACCCACAGAGACATTCAAAGGATAAAAGCCAAGTTTATAAATAGTAGAATCAAACTTTGTGAAAGAAGATGGATAAAGTGATGATAACAATAATAATAATAATGTGTGTGATGGAACTGGTGGCCATCTCTACTGTCTACTGTGATGGTGAGGTAAGTAAAAAATTTAGTAAATAAAAAATAAAAAAATTAAGTAAAAAAATAAGTTAAATAATTAATAAATCAAATCATTAGTAAGTCAAAAAATTAGTAAGTCAAATAATTAGTAAGAAAAAAAATTAGTAAGTAAAAAACTTAACTTAGTACATAAAAAAATTAGTAAATAAGTAAATAAGTAAAATAATGAGTAAAAGGGAGGATATTATACTTTTTGGTCTACACTTGCAATCCAAAATTTGTATCCAGGTCTTGTTGAAGTTTCGAATCATTTGACATACTAAAGTGAACCAATTACAACGCTTATCCTGTTTCATATTTGCTTCAGATCGCTGATTCCTCCAAACTATTCCAAGCAACAAAGCACCATTATGTTTGTTCATCTGGTCCTGTTCCCTGACATACTTTGGAGGAATCATGGCACTCCAGTGTAACAAAAATTAATTACCCCCTTTAAATAGTGTTGGTTAATCTGGAGCAACTGATCCCCCCAAACTATTCCAATTTGCAACAGGCAAAGGCCACCATTATTTCTGCTAATCAGTGGTCATATTTCCTGGTATAATATATACACTTTGGAGGAATCAAGGTGCTCCAATTTACCAAATGTATACTATTCCCTTAAGGACACTGTGCTCGTGTATGATCATTGGAAGCTTCTGATTTCTCCTGACCATGTCACGAAACAAGCTCCTTCCATATAGATAGTGTTTCGTGGCAATATTTGAGGGACTCACTAACCTTTAAATTTCTGACTTAAGTATCTACCATTAAATCACAACTTTGGAGGGATAACGTGTAGAAATGTAATGGTTCACGAGCAAAAATAAAATAAAAATAAAAAATAAAAATAATAATAATAAAATGAAATAAAAAAATGGTCGATTATATAAAAAAGTGAGTTGGGACAAAATTGTGTTCCATTTCTGTGGCCATTCTTAAACTTTACCAAGATTCCATTTGGCCACTGTTGTTTATTCCATTAGGTTAGTGAAAACATTATAATTCACCAAGGTTCCATTTGGCCACTGTTGTTTATTCCATTAGGTTAGTGAAAACATTATAATTCACCAAGGTTCCATTTGGCCACTGTTGTTTATTCCATTAGGTTAGTGAAAACATTATAATTCACCAAGATTCCATTTGGCCACTGTTGTTTATTCCATTAGGTTAGTGAAAACATTATAATTCACCAAGGTTCCATTTGGCCACTGTTGTTTATTCCATTAGGTTAGTGAAAACATTATAATTCACCAAGGTTCCATTTGGCCACTGTTGTTTATTCCATTAGGTTGAGGCTGATGGGAACAAGTATTGCAGCAGCCTGGGTGGTCAGTGTGTCCGCAATACCTGGAACAGGGATTGTATTCTCCTCACTCATGATACAAGATATTGCCCACCAAACTACAGCTGTTGCCTTCCTCACTCAGGTTTGTGGAGATTTGTTGTAGGTAGTGAAGGTGTGCCCGAAATAAAATACTGTACCACCAATACATGTTCCTATACGACGTCTTTTGTTTTGATGTGCGATGTGTAGTTTTCACGTAATGCTCAAACATACAAATAGAAATACAACTCTACTTCCTTATCACAGCCTGTGCCACACAAACTCAGTTTACCTGCCGCTTGTTCAGTGGTTCCTGCCAGTCGGATGCGTGTGGAAAAGATCAACGTGAAATCGCCAAGGGTTGCCGGAAGGGGAGAGACTGTCGTTGCTGTGCCAAGCAATGTCAACCCAAGAACAAATGCTCACAGGCTCAGGGATTCTGTATCGATGACCAAAGACCCTGTCAAAACGGCATTACTATCAGTGATGGTTGTTCTGGATACAGGTGTCAGGGATGCTGTGTGCCCAAGAGTAAGATTATCGAATTTGAATTGACTAAATATGGCATAAAAATACAGTAATGACTGGTTTTGCACAGTTGGTATTATGGGTGTGTATAAGACTTGTACTGTTTGTAATGAATTAGTGTTACATTAAACCCTCTTTGTACACTCGCGGTTAGAAATTGTGTCCTGATCCCTTGGCTTTGATGATTCGAACTACTGTGTGTTGTAGGGAGACGCACAGTTGTTCGAACCTTCAAAGCTTGGCTGTTTGCTATTCATTTTGCCAGGGGATAGGGACACAATTTGTGACCGCGAGTGTACATTACACACCCATAAACCCAGTGGTGGATAATGTGGGTTTACCGTACATAGATTCATTACAAACGATGATATACACACCCATCTTAGGGCCATATTCAAGAACAATGATGGTGTTACGATGGCATGGTACAGTACCGATACCATGATTCCATAGACAAACAACAGAGCCATCTGACGGGTACCACGCCATCGTTAATACTACAGATATTCTTGCATATGGCCCTTACAAATTACCACACTACGATGCTGGGCTATATTGCGGACCAACTTATGAGAAGTTATTGTGTTGAACAGCTTGTGGTGTACAAACACGGAGGACATGCCAGAGATACCGAGGCACCTGCCAATCTGACCAGTGTACACAAGACCAGAGAGAAGTTCTTCATGGCTGCCCAAGGAACAGTGGCTGTCAATGTTGTGCCAAGCGTTGTCAACCTCGAGAATCTTGTTACAAGCTCAAGGGCTTCTGCATTGATGACAAGAGACCCTGCGTCAATGGAACAGTCAACAGATACGGCTGCTTTGGGTACAGATGTCAGGGATGCTGTGAGCCCAAGAGTAAGAGTAATAATTTTTTAAGAGCCTATATATAATCTTTTTTTATATAATTCAACCTCGGGTCTGTTGGGTGTCAGTAGCGTGTGACTCTTGCGAGGCCCAGAGATTATTGAGTAAAGCTACAAGGTGTTTGTTGTTTGCTTCACGTGTGTTCCCTGGATGGAGAGCAGTGGAGTTTCATGGCGTTGTATGGTTGCTTCTTCTATGCCCGGCACCTAGATGCCCACACTTAATTTTCACACTGCACTATCTATCATGTGAACAATATCAGTAATTCATTGACTCGTGTGTATTGCTTTGTACCGTAAAGGCATGGAACCATCAATCTACCATCCTACTATAACACAAAATAACATTGTATACTTATTACAGGTTGTGCAGCACAAACTCTATCGGTGTGTCGGCGTTTGGGAGGCACATGCCAGAAAAACGCCTGTGAGGAGAGTGAGCGTGAGATTCCCCAAGGGTGTTCCAGGGACAGTGGTTGTCATTGTTGTGTCAAACGTTGTCAACCCAAACTTTCCTGCAGTACTGCCAAGGGGTTTTGCATCGACGATCAAAGACCTTGCCTTAATGGAACTGTGGACAGGAGAGGCTGCGTTGGCTATGCTTGCCAGGGATGCTGCATGCCTAAGCGTATGTATAATCTACTTGTTTTCTAGATTTTCAAAGGATAGTATACTTTTGGTACATTAAAGTGCCTTGTTTCCTCCTCCAAAGTATTCCACCAGGATATGGGACTAGATGAACAAAACGACCCTATGATGCTTTATGAATACCATCCCAGCATTTTGTATTCTACAGAGTGTTGGTATCGTGGTGAGTCCTACATTAGTGGTAGTTTGATCCATTACCGGTGTGGGCTGTTCCGATGTGTGGTAGACAAGTGGATCGACACCAACGTCATCAGTGATCCTAAATGTATGTATGAAACGAGAGCTTAATTAAGGGGGCAAATAATACATGTTTTGTGCATTGACAAGAGCTTAAGGGGAAAATTAATACACTTTTTGTGAATTGGAGAACCTTTTTGAAAGAAAAGGTTACCTCCAACTGTTAGTACAGTCGGCGGCAAAAATCCTGTCGCCTCACCTGCTTCACCGAGGCTCGCGATGTTCATAGACTCGAGATTATTAGGTGCATATAGCTTGCGTATTTCTCGAGTCCGTGAACACTGTGTGTCTCGGTGAAGCAGGTGAGGCGACAGGACTTCTGCCGCCGACTGTACATAATATCACCACTGTGTTGCTTGTGTTGTTGTTGTTGTTGTTGTTGTTATAAGCAGGCTGTATGTTTGACAGACAAAATTATCTCTAACTGTACATATAATACCACCATCACTGTGTTGTTGTTACAGGTTGTATGTTTGACAGAAAAGGTTACCTCCATGGACAGGTTCGTTACAACAGCTGTGAGGCCTTACAGTGTACCAGGGGAATTTGGCTACACACTGCAGTATATTCCGACCCACAATGTTAGCATTAAATAGTTTCATTTACTGTACATTCGCAATCCACAATTCCTAGCCCACCTGAGTTGAAGCCCGAGATCTGGAGCAGGTGGTATCTAGACGACAGCCCATGTGTGTGTGTGTGTCCTGATAATGGTTTGGGTGGGCTGTCGTCTAGAAACAGCCTGGTTCAGATCTCGGGCTTCGACTAGGGTGTTCTAAGGATTGTGGTTTACGAGCGTACAGTCACGAATCAAAATACATATCCAGGTCTTGTTTAATTAACGCCGTAGGGGGGTATTGCCTGCATTAGTGATGTGGGCAATACTTTAAGGGTTTTGGCGCCCCTTTGGCCCCAGCCACTAGCTTTTAGTTCTTCAACTGTCCCTCTTTTCTTTCTATTTCCTTCCTGCTTCCTGTCACACCTCTCTATCACCTTTTTTCTGGCGCTACATGACCTCGCTGTTGCGGCGCCTAATATTAATCACTCAATTGTTTAATTAAGTTTTGAATCATGTGACATACCAGTGAACCAATTATAACGCTTAATTTATCTTAATACTTGCCGGAGCTGGATCGTCTATTATTCATACATCAGGCTATTCGAAGCAAGCAAACCTGGATACTTACTAAAGGCTCGTGACTGTACACACATTGATGATGAAGGGATGTTACTATTTTCCTCGTATCATCCCTTAACTTAACCACAGGCACAATTCTTTACTCTATCTATATATGTATTGCTAAACAAATAAGTCAGTATTTTTACCATCTGCCACTGGGGACTTTTATATGGTGATAATATTCATAGACTTTGCTGTACATACACTGGAGTATTTCTTGATGTATTCTTAAGGGGGGGTTAGTATGGTGTTGTGTGTTGGTAAATCTGGACCAACTGATTCCCCCAAACTATTCCAAGTACCAGGCCACCATTATTTTTGCTATTCTGGTTCTGTTGTTTCCTGGGATATACTTTGGAGGGATCAGGGCGCTCCAAATGTACCAATGTGTACTATTCCCTTAAGTACTACATCTATGACAGGTTGTTCCTTCCTGGGAGATACATTCATCCACAGTCAAACACGATATGAGAAATGTGAAGCCATCCAATGCAACAAAGGCGTCTGGGTCAAAAGAGGAGTCTTCAGTCACCCTAAATGTATGTATAAAGCTTATAAGGGGTACATCTATATCAAATATATTTTGATCTGTTAGTGATTACTATGCTATAAATCGTTTATACATATATTACGTACATCACGTAAACTGGTGATTTTTGCTGACTATATAATATTGTTGTGTTACAGGTTGTATAAGTGAAGGGAGAAGTTACCTACACAGTCAGAGGAGAACTATTGCCATGTGTTTACTTGCTGAGTGTAATCAAGGTGTATGGTTATTTATAAAGGATGCCAATTGTAAGTACACAACATATATTAATTTAGGGGATAGTATGTACAGTGTTGGTGTTAAATCTGGAGCACCTGATTCCTCCAGGGGAAGGGGGCAACAAATACCTCCCCAGTATCCCTGCTTGTTGTAAAACGCGACTAAAAAGGGCTTTCACTTCTCCAACTGTCCCTTTTTTGTCATATGTTACCTTTTGTGCTTTCTGTCTTTAGGCTACACAGTATATATTGTCTGTTTGTTGTATGCCTTTGTAACAATAAACTTTTCGATTCCATTCAATCTTCTGTGTTCCTTACAGGCTGTTGGCTTGGTAACAGGACATATTATCATGGATATGTTGTCTATGAGGACTGTAAGGGTTTCGTGTGTAACCAAGGCCAGTGGATGGACGCTGGGAATTTCTTTCATCACGAGTGTATGTATTTTTCCTAGTCTATTTATATTAAGGACCCTGTGATCATGTTTGAGACTTGGTGGCTTCAGATTCCTCCTGACCATACCACGAAATAATGAGTCTAAGCTCCTTCAATATAGATGTTTTTGTTTTCGTGGTAACACTTGAAGGGCTTACTATACATTATAACCTCCAATTTTCTCACCCCAAAAATTAAATGAGTATTCTCTTCTTTCCAGGTTGTACCACTACCACTACCACTACCACTACCCCCACCACCACCACCACCACCCCATCACTACCACCACTTCCATCCTCCTACTCCTTCACATTGCCTTTCGTCGTGTTCTCGTCAGCCTCGTCCAGTTCAGCCTCTGCATCCATCGTTTGCAAGCCACCGTGTCAACCACCACCTCAACCATCTTCATCCTCATTGTCTTCTTCTTCTTCTTCTTCCTCCTCCTCTTTTTCTTCTTCCTATTCTCTTTTTATATTATCATCTTCATCATATTCACTGTCGTCATATTCGTCCCTGTGTTCATTTTCAGTGCCTGTTTCATCACATTTGTTTTCATATTCATCATCTTCTGCTTCTTCTTCTTCACTGGCTATAATATTATCTCCATATTCACTGTCATCGTCATATTCTTCTTCATATTCACTGTCATCGTCATATTCTTCTTCATATTCACTGTCATATTCTTCTTCTCCTTCGTCCTTGTGTTCATTTTCAGAGTCCTTTTCATCACCTTTGTCGTCATATTCATCTTCATGTTCCCTTTCTTCACTGTCCATAATATTATCTCCTTCATATTCACTGTCATTATCGTATTCTTCGTCACATTCTTTGTCGTCATGTTCATCTTCCTCGTCCCATTCTTCATTATACTCATCGTCATCACAACCAACTACAACCACAACACCAACTACAACCACAACTCCATAACCAGCTACAACACCGACTACAACCACAACTCCATAACCAGCTACAATCACAACTCCAAAAGAAGCTACAACCACAACACAATTATAACCACAACTACAACACCAGCTCCCACAACTATAGACCCTCGCTATGCAATGAATAATTACTTGTATCCACCACTTCATTTTACATTCACTCCCTCATTGAAGACCACCAAATGTTTTCCCAGGCTTCTGTAATTCATTACCACATATTGAGGGCCTATTTTTGTACAATACTTTTAATTACTGCATAATCAAATATAATTACATATGGTTCAGTACTGTATTTCAATTTTATTATCCACAAGTATATGATATATAGGAAATTATTTACTTATTTTACCATTTGCATTGCTTTGTGTTTTGATGATAATATTATAACGTACACACGTAACTGTGATTACTGTATGATTTCTTCCATTCTGGGTAACTATTTATATAATATTATAATAGTACTATAGTCCTTCAAGAATATATGGTGAACATTGAAGCACTGGTAAATGAAGGGATAATTATATACTGCTCTCTGCCTTGCCAAATCAGTGACAACACACATCACTTTCGGTCATATGCAAGAACATCCCTGGTGTTGACTGTGGCGTACGTGGTACCAGTATGATGACTCTGTAGTGTGTGTATGGAGTCGTTGTACCGGTACTACGCCATTGTATGCACCTTGAATGTTCTTGAATATGGCCCTTTGTCTCATAGTATAAGACAGAATGATGTCAACTATTTACTACTTCTATATTGACTTGAATAACCGTGTATAATATATTTACTTCTCTATTGAGGCTATGTATTGTTATGAATGTATCATTTATATTTCATAATAGCAATGATCTTTATATAAATACTACAACATTTGGCATATTGTTATCCAGTGTTGTCAGTACACCAAGGGTGGTACTGTATAGTTGGCCACAGGAATTCTTACACATGCTATATGGAAAGAGAGGTCATTCAATATTTTGAAAATACTGGTCTACCAAGTGACTAATTAAGTGATTAGAAAACAACAAACCTAAAAATAATAATGTTGTATTGAGGTTATATACGTAATTTCTGTATGTCGTAAATTCTAAAAAAACAACAGCATGCGTATGAATTATTGTGGCCAATAGTACATGTCACACAATTAGGGATGACCAAGTCAAGTCAACTAACAAGTCACTTCTCCTGTGGGCCCTGCATGTCACCCAAGATGGAGGTATCTCTGCTAGGCTACTTGCCCTTATTTGCTATAGCCTTACTATATGATTAGCCTTGTATAGCCTTATTATATGAATAAATCTACACAAAGAATATAGTGTTCGTTTTATTAGCAAAGACAGACAGACAGAGAGATAGAGATAGGCTTCTCCTCATATCAGAATAATTTATCAAGCTGTATAATTATATAGCCTTATCTTATATATATAAAGTAGAGTTGCATATCAAATGAATGTATGTACTGTATGTATGCTGGTATGGTTGAGCACCACGCAAAAACTAAACCTCACACAGTAAACTAAAAACATCTTTGCAATCGGCACACAAAATAGCAAGTTCCTGGGATATTTCTGGCAAGTACTTAAATTGTCTTGGTATGCAATACCTCGACCGAAATGGCCCAAATACTTAAGGAAATAGTATACTTTTGGTACATTAAAGTGCCTTGATTCCTCCAAAGTATGCCAGAAAACAGGATCAGATTAACAAAAATAATGGTGACCTGTGTTGCTTGGAGTAGTTTTGAGGAATCAATTACGGTAAATATCTACTCTATTGCCGGCTGGTATTACGACGCTTTTACCCTCTTTACCCACAAATTCATACCATTCTAAGCCACTTTTCTTCTATAGCATTTTCTTCGGAAATGCCCCATTTCCAAGATAGGGCATATTCAAATGGGGAGTTTTGAAATTAGCCTGACCTGACCTTACCTAACCTAACCTAGACCACATCAGACTACCGGGACCTAACCTGGGCAAACTACCGGGAAATAACAGTGATAAAGTACCACGAAATGACCGGGGCAAAATACTGGGACCTAGCCGGATCTGGCAACACTGCTACAAAACGGCAATAGTCTAGTAGATAAATACCTCAATTATTTGAGAATGACTAAATATTTGTGGCAGGTGAAAATATTTGTGGCGGCAACAGTATTCCATGGCCTTGGGTATATTTACCATCAACATTGGTAATAGTTAAAGAGCCACGTACAGAATATGAAGTTACTTATCAATTTCCGTAATAGGCATATATTGGTTGTTGGTTGGCTTTGCTTTATGACGTTTATCATTTCCCAATGTGACAGACAGTGCATTTTGACCAGATTTGATTTCTCCCCTTTGTTTAGGGGTTACGCCCCAGACTTCCCAAACTTATAAACTGTAAAACATTGTCAGTACACATTTGGGCACGCAATGACATCACTAGGCTCAATAGAACTAGGGCAGCTCCCCCAACACAATACAATCCCTTCGGGCACTCAAGTCTCAATAGTGGGGGGAAAAAATATACATCAGTATATCCTTACCAGCCTCAGAGGCACCCAGCACACCCGCGCTACGCTTGCTGTCTACTCCTTTCTCCCCAATCAACTCACTCATGTCATGTAAACATGCATACATACACACATCAAAATGTTCCTAAATAAAATAAAATTATACCCAAGTTTAAACAAATCGTAACAATATGTAATAAGTACAGTGTAAGAGATAAACAAAACACTTACAGATGATACGAGATGCCATCTTTCTTCCCTTTACCACATCTTTGGTTGCCACACTTCCAGGCGGCACAAACCGTCATGTTAGTCGAGATGTCTCTGCCAAATGTAAAGAACATTTTATTTCCTGTACAGTACGCTGATAAATAGCCGCGATAGGGAGGGATGGAGCCGAAAAAATATGAGTAAACGGCGACTGACAAAGCTATAGTATAATAGGGGAACGTATTACTAATATGATGGTGATAATTGGCTATGCATCATTCATCGATTCATTATTGATTTAATTTGTCCTGATAAGTTAATTTGCACTAATATAGTTGGTTCTTGGACCAGAAACCTTATTTTACATGTATATAATACTGTCTTAGGGTTTTTAGCCGATTCCCAAAGTCAAAGTAAATTACAACGAAGCCTACGATATGTCCGTATTCTTTTTTCACTCGTATTTGTTCTCTCCTAAATCATATTGGTGTTATTTTTTCATATTCTTATGGTAACATAACAATAATAATTAGATTTTGACCACAAAAAGCACAGATAATGACATGTAAAAAGTAAAAACAAGAGATAAATTAATGAAAACTCCAGAAGATACTTACTTCCGCTTTGATTTCCCGCCTACTGACTGCTGGCATGGCACTTCCGGTATCATCAGCTCATCCGGTTTACCAAAAAGAAAATCTCTCTTTAATCTCCGGGATGCTGTGGTAAAAAAATTCCTGCTGGTAGAGTTATGATAATTATCTATAATATTTTGGCGGCATAGACGTAATGATCGTAATTAAGCTTATCTAAAGAGCTGTCCAAGGAATTTACAGTAATGCCTCGTTTTATAATGTTAATGTTGTTGGTATGGGTGCGTATTGCACTATTTATAATGAATTTGTGTACAGTATAGTAAATCCTCTTTGAACATTACATACCCATAAACCCAGTGATGGATAATGAGGATTTACTGTACACAGATTTACAGATAATAGTATAGGAAACACCCATAACAACTGAAAAACAAGGCATTACTGTACAAATTATCTCAATGACAAATTTCCAATGGTTAAAACACAATAATACTGACATAAAAATCTTTACAACCATCTTTATTTAGACTAGACTCCATAAACTCTGACATATACAGAAACATACATTCTTGATACAGCAGGCCCTTGATATAAAATGATTAAATTTATCACTATCCTTTTAAAACAGGCTCAGTAAAACACCTACGAGTCTGTATGGTAATAAAGCCTTGGAAAGATATGCAATGGTCTTCAATGAATATATAATATAGTGTTGGGTAATGAATAACAGAAGCCTGGGAAAATATTGGGTGATCTTCAATGAGTGTAAAATGAAATAATTGGTGGTCTTCAATGAGTGTAAAATGTAGTGGTGGATACAACTAGTTATTTAGTCAGTGTATATCGAGGGCCTACTGTATCATACAAAAAAATCATTAAAGCAAGATAAATAGATGACAATCCTTAGTAGAATCAAACCAACATTTTCCTTCAACTTTCCTTTCTCCAAATTTTCTCATTCACTTTTTGTCTCCAATTTTATTCCTCTAATTTTTTTCCATCCAATATTATTCCTCTAATTTTTTCCTATCCCATAATTTTGTCTTGTGTTGTTATACTATAGTTCCACATAAAGCTAATATATACTGGAATGTATCTATTCTTCCTTATGTCAGAATAAAAATAATACAAAATAATACAGTACAGGAATTTAAATTAAGAGGGTAGATAGTACATTGTTGGTGATGGTGGTAAATCTGGAGCAACTGTTGATTCCTCCAAACTATTCCAGGCAACAACAACACCAGGCCACCATTGTGTAGTGTTGGTGTTAGTGGAAAATCTGGAGGAAATGTTGATTCCTCCAGACTATTCCAAACGACAACAATAGGCCACCAATTGTTTGTTTGTGGTTGTTCATTTGATCCTGTTTGTTTCCTGGCATAATAATAAACTTTGAAGGAATCGAGGCACTCTAAAGGCCAGTTCACACTGGCAAAATCTTGGCCACTTTCTTCTAGAAAGTGCTCCTGCGTCTTTTCCCGAGATTTTATGCCGCGATGGAGAGACCGGCACGTCGGTCATTTTTCGCCGGAATCGCAGCCGATTGCCGGGATTGGCGGGAAATCAAACCTGCGAACCAATCAGAGCGCTGCACTGCAGGAAGACTAGTTTTCTATGATCTTACGGAATTAATTTACAAGTAATACTAATTTAAACATGTATTCTTCAATACAAAATCCACTACTGTCCGTAAATTCTTTCCTTAGAAAAGGAAAAACTGAATTGCAATGTGTATTCTTCTTCATTTAATCCACAAACTTCATGCAAAGTAATAAAACTTTATACAAATTAATCACAATTCCTTCAGTAGAATTATGAGCTGATTATGGATTTTCCTTCATATTCTTTTCAATACTCTTCAAATTCTTTTCAATATTCTTTAGGCGAGCAAATGCCTTTTCATCTTGAAATCTTAATATGCTTTTCATTACCATGGGTACTTCTGGTTCATAAAATATCTTGCATTAATGAAAAATCGAGAGCAGCACATCTCATATGTGTTTGGCGGTCCATCTTTGTTTGTAAACAGAGATGCGGCGCCACCGCCTCTGTGGTCTCTTGTCCGTGTGAATCCCTTCCCGGGAAAAAACGCCAAAATCGGACTTTTGTTCCCCGAAATCGGAGAGAACAGATGCCGAGATTTTGCCAGTGTGAACCAGCCTTAATGTACCAAGATTATATATACTTACTTCCCCTTTAATATCACAAGTTAAAATTATATAGACACAGAAAACAGACAAACAAACTTCCTCTGTATAAATTAACAACAAGTAAAATGCAACACCTTTCAATGTCAAAGTCAACCTGTGTACTTGACTAAAATAAACAGTAATGCCTTGCTTGTTTTGCACTGTTGTTGTTGCGGTTGATATGGGTGTGTATTGTACTGTTTGTAATGAATGTGTGTATAGTAATAAATCCTTTTTCTTTATTACACACCCATAAATAAACCCAGTGGTGGATAATGAGTGTTTACTGTACACACATTCATTACAAACAAACAGTACAATACACACCCATAACAACTCACATCAGTACAAATAAGGCATTATTGTACATTCTTTACTTTCCAAATTAAATTATATGAAATGAATGAAATATTGAGGGAAATACTGTACCTCTTTTAGGTAACTTGGAGGGCTAGTAATTCCTTCAAGCTATACCTGGAAACAAATCACCTCAATGTTACTAATGGGAGATCGGTTTTGTGGCAAAGTTTGGAGGATTCTTTAGCCCTTCAATTCACCCAAAACAGATACTTCACTTGATTAAAGCAGGTGTTGAAGCAATGATTAATTAAAGGCATAGTACAGTGTTGGTGGTAAATCTGGAGCAACTAATTCCTCCAAATTACTCTAAGCAACAACAACCGGCCACCATTATTTTTATTCATCGGGTCTTGTTTGTTTCCCAGCATACTTTGGAGGAATCAGGTCCGGTACTTATAAAGCACTAAGTCTTCGTCTTAGCGCTATGATTCTCTCCTAAACCCTCAAGATGGCGGATAAAAGTCCTAAATCTCTAAGAATTTGTCCTAAGTCCTTATGTCTTGTCACAACTCTCGTTTTAGCTAAAACTGGGTCCAGGGGTATCTTAGGGGCTTAAGATTTTGTCATAAGCATCCGAAAGTGTGTGGATCCCATAGAAATCATGAAATTAGTTTCCGCCACTCCCAGCCAAGGCATAAATACTGCAGTAGCCTACACTGAGTACACAGAGTGACAAGAATTACTAACATGGCTGCACCTAACATGAATGCACCTAAACGTACAGCTATATTATCAAAATCACAGTTGCTAGTTATAAAAATGTTGCCATAATACAAAGCAAAATTTGCTTTAACATCAAATAAAATTCAGAGCAAATCTAAATATATTATACAATTTAAAAAAATAATTAGGCTATAGTTGTGAATATATTTTGAATATAACGATCCCTAATGGGGAAAATCTGTAGATTTAGCCTATTTTAAAGCCAATATCTGAAATCAGACTCAAAATCTGTAGATCTACAGATAAATCTGTAGATCTGGCAACACTGTCAAGTTCTCTGGGTTTATGTTTGTTTACAATCGCCTTGGTAGTCGGTATGTCTTGTCCACAAATTTTAGTTACACACAATTTTTTTGCATTATTCTATGCATTGCTTATCAAAAAAGTTTAATATTATGAGAACCATTATTTAAAAATTTATTTTCACTGTTTTGCTATATTTATTTCTTTAAATTATAATAATATTAAAAAAAAAAATTTGCTACATTGAGCAGGTAACTGTTTCAGCAGTATATGATTTTCACCCAGCTAAGTCTCGCATTAGGATGGAAACTTAGTGCTTAGGACAGGAAAGTTATATCTTAATCTTAACTAGGACGAAGTTTATGATAAAATCATAAATGGTTTATAAGTACCAGCCCAGCTGGGAACTCCAATATGTACCAAAAGTGTATTACCACCTAAATATGATTTCCTATATATACTACAAATAGTGTAAATAGAATACTCATGTGATAATATTTTAAGGATTAACACTACATCAATGGTATTATTATCATCATCATAGATTCACAGTACCGACAACAAAATACACACACACACACGCACCCACACGCACGCACAAACACACAAACACATACATCACTGGAAAAAATTCTTACTAAAAGGAGAACAAAACCCCTTTATTTTTCTTGGTACATTGTAGAGTTACTGAATCATCGACACTATGCCAGGAAAAAATCTACTTCAGTGTTACTAATAGAATACAGTAATGCCTTGTTTTGCACTGTTGTTGTTATGGGTGTGTGTTGTACTGTTTTTATTGAATGTATGTACAGTAAACCCTCATCATTATCCACCACTGGGTTTATTTAAGGGTGCGTAATATACAAATAGGGTTTCTTTACTTTATTGTACACAAATTCTTAACAAACAATACAATACATACCCATAACAACAACAGTACAAAAAAAAACTAGGCATTACTAAATCTGTTTTGTGGCATAGTTTGAAGGAATCAGTAGCCCTTCAATTTTCTGTCATGAATTTGTGGCCTAATTAAACCCAGGAACATAATCATGGCACTAAGGGTTGTATGCAAGAACATTGGTGGTGTTGACGCTGGTGTAGTACCAGTATGATGACTCCAAAGCCACAAATGCACACATGCACACACACACACAGGCACAAGCACGCATGCAAGCATGCACACGTACACGCACACGCACACACACACAACACATACACAACACAACACACACAGCCATTTATTGTACCAGTACCACCACCAATGTTCTTTATATATATATATATATACTGTATAATATGCAACTTCGTTATATATACAGACAAATAAATGACTGATCCTAAGTTATAATCAGCAATTATTTTAAATCTTCAGAGTATATAATTATACTGTATAATAATAATCATAAATCAATATTTACAATGTATGGGAGTTTTTATGAGACCATTCTTCTGTTGTAAACATTAAGGGGGTAATACACTTCTGGTATATTAAAGCACCTTGATTCCTCCAAAGTATGCCAGGAAACAGGGCAAGATCCACAAACATAATGGTGGCCTGTCACTTGACATAATTTGGTGGAATCAGTTGCTCCATATTTACCAATACTGTACTTCCCCCTTAAATAACCCAAGCCAGGCCAATTTTTTTTACAGTAAATGTTGACAACTAAATATTAAATTTTTCCACAGGTTACAAAGTATACTTAATACTGTATTGTATATTCTCAATCCACAACCCTAGCCCACCTGAGTCAAAGCCCAAAATATGAAGTAGGCGGTTTCTGGACGACAGCCCATCCAAACCATCATGAGGCCACACTCTTTTTTACACTCTCCTGACATTTCTAAGTACGTTTTCAAGCTCTGATAATAAGATAATTATCGCAAAACGGAGCACTGAAAATACATCCTAACACACTGATAGATATTGGTACACTGACTGGGCAAGGCTGGTGTGACTCATGGAACCCTCCTAAGCACACACACCCTCAGTTGTGAGCCTAATCAAGTATGTCAGGGGCCGCTCATATTTGAAAATGTGTCTGTCGACAAATGTCAACACCAGCAGTTTCCATCATCCAGTACTGCCGTCAACATATGCCGACACCCACTGTTTAAGGGTTAAGAGGGAAGTGGCTTCCCCATCGCCCACTATTCTTGCGATGGTGCAGTCACTCTCGTATCCCCTACGATACAGGGGGGGAACGAAGGTTGGAGACCCCACTCTCTAACAACAACTCCACCAAAAGCTTTGTAAATATATATGACTAGGAAATTTAAGGGAGTACTGTATATAGTAAAGTATTGTTGGTGGTAATTCTGGAGCAACTGTTTCCTCCAAACTATTCCAGGCAACATGACACCATTATATTCATTCATTGGTTCTCTTTCCTGACATACTTTGGAGGAATCAAGGCACTCTAATGTACCAAAAGTATACTATCCCGTTATGTTAGTAGGAAATGCATAAGTGAAATAACTGTGCAAGTAAAATAATCTATAAATATATACAGTAATGCCTTTTTGTTAAGCACAGTTATTGTTGTTATGAGTGTGTATTGTACAGCCGGCGGCAAATGTCCTGTCACTAAATCTGCCAAATTATAAAGTAAGTATGGAAATATAAGCTTCACAGGCTCGTAAACTAAAATATAAGAGAGGTTTATTAATTTTCACCATGGATAGTGTAATTCTGTATTGGTGAATGTGTTGTTCAATGATTAGCCTTTTTGTTTTACCTTAAAGATGCCGTGACTGAGGCGACAGGACATTTGCCGCCGCCTGTACTGTTTGTAATAAATGTGTGTACAGTAAACACTCATTATTCACCACTGGGTTTATTCATGGGTGTGTATTGTACTGTTTGTAATGAATGTGTGTACAGTAAACCCTTATTATCCACCACTGGGTTTATGGATGTATACTGTACAGAGGGTTTATTTACTGTACACACATTCATTACAAACAGCAAAATACACACCCATACAACACAACAGTGTAAAACAAAGCATTACTGTATAATGAGGGTTGTTTCCTGTATGTATATAAAAAATACACTAGTCTTTGAAAGGTTAACTAAAATATTGTAATTGCCATAGATTTTTTTCAGCCATCGTATGCATGGTAATAGTATGATGACTCCCTAGACACACTACAGAACCATCATCAACACTACCGATATTCTTGCATACGGTGGAAATTTATAAAGTAGGCCCTTGATATAGAATGAATGAATTTAGCACTATCCTTTTAACACAGGCTGAGTAAACAACTTAGTCTATATGGTAATAAATAACAGAAGCCTGAGAAAACATTGGCTGGTCTTCAAGGAGTGTAAAATGAGGTGGTGAGTAATGAATAACAGAAGCCTGGGAAAACATACATTGGGTGGTCTTCAACTAAGTGTAGAATGAAGTGGTTGGTGGATACAAGTATTCATTCACTGTATATCGAGGGTGTACAGCAGTTAGTCAGTTACAGTACATCATTATTATTATCCTTCCTTACAGCCAACTAGAGGCTGACTGCTGTGGGCTAGTCACTGTATGGTGTGTTCTGGTTGATGTTCAGTAAATCCACAGCCCTGAAAAGCAATAATAATAATAATAATAATATTAACAATATCAATACTGGGATAATAATAATAATAATAATAATAATAATAATAATAGTATGTAAGTTAACAATGGTGGATTCAAACAACACAGATTCATTACAAACAGTACAATACATACCCATAACACCAATGCAAAACAAACAAGGCATTACTGTATAATTATATATACAGAATAATTAATGTGTTGCATCTCTTTCACAATCTATTTTGATGGAAAGAGAAACAATGTTGCCATGCAAATACTCAAACCACTGTTACCATAAAGAATGTTATTATTTTACACCGTAAAAAGAACATCATAGTCCACCTTAAGGGGATAGTACAGTGTTGGTGGTATATCTGGAGCAACTGATTCCTCTAAACTATTCCAAGCAACAACAGGAGACCATGGTATTTGTTATCTAATATACCAAAGGTATACTACCCCCATAAGTAAATAAACAAACACAAGGACCTTTATCATGAGCAAGAGTAGTCATATACGAGAAAAAAAATGGGTGGTATGCAAAAACATTCATTGTGCTGACGATGGTGTGGTACCAGTACAATGACTCCATAGACAAACAACAGAGTCATCGTATCAGTACCACACCATCGTCAACACCACAGATGTTCCTGCATATATCCCAAAGTCCGATGCATGTGTAATGACAGTGATGTGAGTCATGACCCCACAGATATTCTTGCATACGATGGTGTGGTATCAGTACAATGGCTGCGTAGTGTATCTAATAAGTCATTGTACTGGTACCACACCATCATTGTCAACACAACAAGAATGTTTTTGCCTATGACCTGTATGTACAGTAATGCCTTGTTTTGCAGTGTTGTTGTTATGGGTATGTATTGTATTGTTTGTAATGAATTTGTGAACAGTAAATAAACTCTATTTGTACATTTCACACCCATAAACCCAGTGGTGGATATCAAGTGTGTACTGTACACAGATTCATAAGCAAAGGAATAATACATAACCATAACAACAACAGTGCAAAACAAGGCATTTCTGTAGTTTGAAACAACCTTGTATTCATCATCACACACACACACAGGTCACTATCTGTCATCACAAGCACCAGGATATTTATCATCGCACTTGGGGCGGTAGTCAAGAAGAATTGTCAGGCCTCCAATGTTCATTTTAGAGTTGCATGCAGGATCACCCATGGTGTTCACGATGGTGTGGTACCGATACAGTGACTCCATAGGCACAATACAGAAAGAGCCATCGTCAATACTACGGATATTTTTGCATACAATGGTGTGGTACCGGTATAATTACTTTATAGACACATAACAAAGCCATTGTACCGGTAACACACCATCGTCAAACACCACAACGTACGAAGGTAAACATAAACTTTCCAACAATTCACTGGAAAAAATGGATACATTAATGCCTTGTTTTGAACTGTTGTTGTTATAGCTGTGTATTGTACTGTTTGTAATGAATATGCATACAGTAATCCCTCATTATGCACCACTGGGTTTATGGGTGTGCAATGTACAAAGCAGGTATATGTACTGTACACAAAGTCATTACAAACAGTGTAAAACAAGGCATTACTGCACTGGGTTACAAAGGCAGCTCCAAGCATAGGGCAGCAATTCTTCTTGAGTACGACCATTGCTAGGGTGGCATTATTAAACTACTTCTTCGGGGGAAAGTTCTATTCGTCACTCGTCACTCAATTCCTGGTTACTTTGCAGTATGAATTGAGTGATGAAGAGCCTTTTCCTCAAGTAGTACTTTAATAATACCATCCTATGTATTGCAAAATAATAGGAATTAAGCGACGAAGAGCCTTTTCCTCGAAGTAGCAGTTTAATAATATCACCATTGGACACCAAACCAAACCTACCAAGTTAGGGAGTCAGGGAGGGAGGGAGGTAAGGGAGGCCATGGATGGTGTGTGTTGTAGAGAGAGTACAGTAGTAGTGATCACACACCGGCAAGTGAAGGAGGAAGCAAAGGGAATGAAGGAGATGTGTGTTAATTTACAACACATAGATGTGTGTGGTAATGTACAGTAGGCCCTCGATATAAGATGATTGAATTTAGTACCATCCTTTTAACACAGGCTCAGTAAGTCACTTATTAGTCAGTAGGGTAATGAATAACAGAAGCCTAGGAAAACATTGGGTGGTCTTCAATGGGGGACTGAGTGTAAAATGAAGTGGTGGATTACAAGTATTTATTCACTTTATATCGAGGCTTTACTGTATAAATAAAACAGGTGTGCAATAATATATTAATATGGTAAAATGTGTCTCTTCAATTTAAAATGTTACTTAAAAACCTCTCGATTTACTTATTTATTTTATTTTTAATACCTCTTACTTACCTCTTGCCAAACTTGATGTGTATAATGAGGAATATAACACCCAGCAGTAGACACACACATCCCACAGCAATGTATGTGATGCCCAGGAAGCTGTTCTTACCCCCAAGGAAACTAGTGGTGGAGAGGATCATACGTTTACGGCCCCCAAACTGATGCACTGGATACCTGTAGCGATATAATAATAATATAATATAACAAAATATAATTGTATCTGTGTGTGTGTGTGTATGTGTAAGTGTACCAAAAGTATGCTATTACTTCTTTAAAACATTACACACACACACATCAATGTACCAAAAATATACTATTCCCTTAAAAATATGAAACACACACACACCTGTAGTCAACCATGAGTTGGTATTCTCCCATGGGCAATCCAAACTTGAACCCCTGTACTGTGTGATCCACTCGTCGGTACAGTTTACGGAAGGTTGGGAACGCAGCGCTTCTCATCCACACCATCAGGTCTTCATTCTGGTAGCCGCTGTTGTCGGGGTTGTTGGGGTCCAGTTCCCACACGTTGCGAGTCCAGAATGGTGGGTGTACGGTGTTGGCAAAGGCTGTGTAGTACAAAGGAATACAAATTAATTGAGGAACACAAAGGAGAAAATATACAAAATTAATACAATAAAGAGGAATATAAAAGGAATATAAATTAATACAGAGGACTATCTCACCTCCTGTTTCATTCAAGGCTCCGGGTGGGTTTTTGAACTTGATCTTGCGGTCCGATGGCCAAGCAATCTCTGTGTTGACGAGAGGTACTTTGTGCGTTGAACCATCATTAATTTCATACAGCAGTAGTGTGTCTGGAAGGAGATAAGATTAGATAAGATATATTTAAAAAAAGATTTGTTATATTTAAGAAAAGATTAATGTATTGAAGATAAGATACATTTCATACAGTAGTAGTGTATTTGAAAGGAGATAAGATTAAATTAGATACATTCATAAGGTAGTATATATCAAAGATAAGATACATTTCATACAGTAGTAGTAGTATGTCTGTTAGGAGATCAGATACATTTAAGATAAGATTATATATATTTAAGGTAAGATAGTATACATTTAAGATAAGGAAGTATATATATAAAATAAGATTCATGTAAGATAGATTCATACAGTATAGTAGAGGTAGATAAATTGATAGATAGATAAATATAGAGAGAGAAAGATACCCACCATTGAACATAGAGTTAGCAATAGCCCCACATGGAGCATATATATTTCCATTAACATCCTTGTCAAACGGTTCACACTCGGAAGAGACGGTGGTGGTGTCTTTCCCCAGGAGCTGTTTGTCATAGCGTGATTTGACGTAACGACGGTGGTTCTGGTAAAAGTTGTCAAGTCCGTAGTAGAGGTACACCTGACACAGAAATAGAGAGAATACAGTTAATGGAAGATGTTATTATTAGTCACTCTTTCTATTCCCTCTTCTTCATTGCACACACACACACATTCTTACATCTCTTAAATTTTTGGTGAAGGTATTGTTGACAGTAAAGTTGACACACACGCACATGCACACACACTCTTACATTTTTAGTGAAGGTGGCGCCAACAGAGAAGTTCAACCGACAGGTACAGTTGTCCATGATTTTTGTGTCAATGACATCCAAACATCTCAACTCATTACCAGAGTCATCCTTGTGTGTAGTACTGTTGCATTCTGTGTAGTCTAACTGTAGTTCTTTTACCTGAAAAATAACAAAATGCCATTATTATTATTATTATTATTATTATCATTCTCTTCCTTTCTCTCTCTCTCTCAGACTGCTCTGCAAAACCTGAGCAAAGTGAAAAGATGTAAAAAAGTTAGATAAATTCAGAAAATAATTTTAATATAAACATTAATGAATTACAACAAAATAAACACTAAATACAAAAAGTAATATGTTGATATTCTCAGTATACAGAGCACCCACTAGAGCAATTGTGAGTGTGATAACTCCAACTTAATCCACTCCAGAACCTTGCTCCACCTAAGCAACCCATACTTTAATTGTGGAGAAAGTGTAATACTGTACTGTAGCCCCTTACGAGTCAAACCATGATAACATACACTCCTGGAGAAGAAGAGTAGAGCTGCTCCAAGGGGTACAAAGAGGAGACCAAAGAGGAAGAATGCTGGTAGCACTGTGTCAGCAGTCAGGATGGGTTGCCAGGCTGGCAGTCGTTGCTGTTTGAACTTCTGCTTGAATTTAGACTCTGCAAACACAACATTTTTATTTTTCTAAAGTGATTCAGTAACAGGAAATACAGTATAATTTGTAATATTTAAGTGCTTGTGTGTGTGTGTGTGTACTAAAAGTAAACTGTCCCCTTACCACAGTTGTGGAATGTATCCCACTGAAACCTATGTTATATTATCTTGACTATACACTATTGGTAATTAAGGGGGTTAGTACAGTGTTGAGGGTAATCTGGAGCAACTGTGTATTATTCCTCCAAAATATTCTAAACAACACCAACAGACCACCACCATTATTATTGTTTATCAGCTACTGTTGTTTCCTGGCATACTTTCAAAGAATCTAGGCACTGTAATGTACAAAGAGGGTTTATTTACTGTACACAGACTCGTCACAAACAGTACAATACACACCCATAACAACAACAATGTATAATAAGGTATTATTGTACTTTGTAATGCATGTACAATACTATACAGAAGACCCTCAATACGCAATGAATAAATACTTGTATCCACCACTTCACTTTATACTCATTGAAGACCACCAAATGTTTCCCCAGACTTATGTTATTCATTACCATATAGACTAAGTGATTTACTGAGCCTGTGTCTAAAAGATAGTGCTAAATTCAACTACCATCTTATATCGAGAGCCTACCATACTACACACAATAATAATACAGTAATGTCACAACACAACACACACACACACATATACATAACATATCACAACACAAACACACACACAACACAACACTACCTAATTTCCTCCTCTTCTCGTCAGCTTGCTTCCTTTCATTACTGATGAGTCGGTATTTTAGGTCGTGTATTTCATTCTCCAATACGATCACTTTCCTTTCCAGTATTTTCACGTGTATGGGTGTGGGTGCAGGTTCCTCCTCTGGCATGGTCTCTCTTTATTAAGGGAGCAATTGAGTCCTCCAAACTTATTCCAAGCAACAACAGGCCACTATAAATTTTGCTAATCCGGTCCTGTTTCTCGTCATATTTTGTAGGATTCAAGGCACTCCAATGTACCAAAAGTATACTATACTCTAAGTCTTGTGTTCAAATGGGTCTCTGCACGGTACAAGAATCTTTATTTACATGTGAATCTTTATAATTCTTGTACAAATTAAAATACAATAAATACCTTGTTTGTTTTCCACAGGTGCTGTTGTTATGGGTGTGTACTGTACTGTTTGCTATGAGTCTGTATACAATAAACCCTCATTATCCACCACTGGGTTTATTTATTGGTGTGTAATGTACAAAGAGAGTTTATTTATACTATACACATATTCATTTTACACAAACAGTGCAACACACACATACACCCATAAACACCTACAACAGTGCAAAACAAACAAGGCATTACTGCTACTAGACTTATTTAATGAGACTGTCTTGTTGGTAACATTACTGTTACTAGACTTATTTAATGAGACTGTCTTGTTGGTAAATTAATTGAAAGGTTAGGGATTCCTCCAAGCAATATCACCAACCAGATCCTATATTAACAACACTGAAGTCATCTGTTTTGTTGCACAGTTTAGGGGAAATCAGTAGCCTACCAACAAAAGAGATACAAGACACTACTACCATCCACCACCACTGTATACTGCACACTAGACTCACTACCTCACCTAACCACTACCACTACCACCACCACCACCACCTTCCCCATCTCGTTAGTCAGTCAGTCTCTCCCCCTTCTTTCTTTCTTTCCTCCCTCCCTCCCTCTCTCTCTCCCTCCCTTCCTGTTTCCTTCCTCCCCTTTCCATACCCCCCCCCCTCTCTCTCTCATCAACCCTTATCCATAAGTATTTCACCCTCATCATACATAGCCTACCCCTTTCTACCCCCCCCCCCACCCTGGTCCACCCCCTCCCATCCTTCAATATTTCTCCATTGCACCAAACTACCAACCCACCTCTGCCCTCCTTTCCTCTCTCTTCATTATTCCCTCACCCCCCTTTCACTGTGTCAATCTCTCTCTCTCTCTCTCTCTCTCCATAACGGTCCATTACCTCCGTGGGTCTTCTTCCTTCCCTCCACGAGCCACACCCAACGACCATCCCCTTAATGGCCCTTAAGGGGTGATAACACACCCTGGATACATTGGAGCACCTTGATTCCTCCACGGTATTCTGGGAAACAGGGTCAGATTAACAAAAATAATGATAAGTCTGTTGTCTGGAATACTTTGGAGGAATCAGTTGCTCCAGATTTACCACCAACACTATGCTATCCCCTTAATGGCAGTGAGGAAAGGAAGGAGGAAGGAAGGGAAGGGAAGGTCACAGGCAGGAAAGACTTTTATATATGGCAACACTGAACCATCAGCTCCAGTGTTGCCAAATTTCTATCCTATAATAATAATAATAATATCCAATCTACAGTATATCTATCATTTATGTGCAAAACCTACAATTATATATAATACAATTAAAAAATAAAATTACTACAAGAAAATATACAATGTATAGTACTGTAATGCCTTGTTCATTTTGCACTATTGTTGCTGTTATGGGTGTGTATTGTACTGTTTGTAATGAATGTGTGTACAGTACAGTAAATCCTTTTTATTTGTTACACAGTACACACCCATAAATAAACCCAGTGGTGGATAATGAGGGTTTACTGTACATACATTCATTACATATAACATAATACACACCCGTTACAACACCAGTGGAAAACAAGGCATTATTGTACTGTGAATAAGATACTGCTGCAATATAATAAAGAAATCTTCACCAGCAAAAGAATAAATACAAAAATGCTGACTAATCAATCTGGTAGTAGGTACACAATACAGTACTGTAATGCCTTGTTTTGCACTTTTGTTATGTTTGTATTATACCTTTTCCTATAAATCTCATTATCCACTCACTGCTGTTATGAGTGTATATTATAGCATTTACTATGTATGATTCTGTGTAGTGTAAACCCTCATTATCCACCACTGGATTTATTTATGGGTGTGTAATATACAAAGAGGGTTTATTTACTGTACACAGATTCATTACAAACAATGCAATACACACCCATAACAACACCAGTGCAAAACAAGGCATTATTTGTACAGTAGTTTGAAGGCTTTTGGCAACTAATTACTAACTCCCCCCACTAAGTTGTGATGGGATTAAGTGATAGGACCTGGAGTTATCAGCAAAGAGAGAGAGAGAGCCACACACACACACACACACACAGAAGAGGGGAGAGCAAATACCTACCCCATTGCTATCTACATACACACACACACACAGATCAATACTACAGGCACACTTAGGTGAAGAGAGAGAGGACCAACCTTTACCACATTAACCTTAACTCTGCCTACATACATACACACACACATACATACATACATACATACAGTAGGCACTCAATATAAGATTAATTAATTTAGCAGTATCCTTTTAATTAACACAGGCTCAATTAACCACCAAGTCTGTATGGTAATGAATAACAGAAGCCTGGGAAAACATTTGGTGGACTTCAATGAGTGTAAAATGAAGCAAGTCTATAACAAATGTTAACATCATCAACAATAATTACATAACTTTGATTCTGGACAATTTTCAAGGCACACAATTTTTTTTTAAATGCATCAACTATAGTACTACTGTATATGAGGCTGTGGATTTTATCATTAAACTTAGTTTTCAAGGAAAAGGCGTTTCTTGCTAAATTTGCATTGCAAAATACTGTAATGGGAACTGAGCGAAGAAGAGAGCTTTTCCATTAAGAAGTACAGTTGCCATCAGATGACTTGAGGCCACCTCGTACACCAACAAGCTTGTTTTGCATGATATTCATGGCAAAAAGTTAAATCTGCATATTGATAACTTATCACTGGGTTTGTTTCACCCGAGCAGAAGACTGAATATCGCTCCAGTTCATATATTTCACTGATACCAGACACAATACCAGCATGTTCGTGGATGAGGTGGCCTCGAGTCATCTGATGGCAACTGTACCTGTAGTTTAATAATACCATCCTGTTTCTCTGTCCAGATTTACCAACAACATTGCATATACTTCCCCCCCTAATAAAATAGGCCATATGCAAGAATATCCATATTGTTGATGATATATATATATATATATATATATATATATATATATATATATATATATATATATATATATATATATATATATATATATATATATATATATATATATATATATATATATATATAGTGGCAAAGAACCACTGGACTAGACTATATTTATAACTGGTTTGATCTGGTTTGAACCGGTGTGATTCAGTTTGAAATGGTTTGATCCAGTTTGTACTGGTTTGATCCAGTATGAACCAGTTTCATCTGGTTTGATCCAGTTTAATCCAGATTTATATATATATATACATATTGAACAGATTTGATCCAGTTTAAACAGTTTTATCCATTTTTTTTTTTTTTTTTGGACCAGTTTCCATTCTAAGACATTGTTCATTGATGGGGGATGTACTGTGTTGGAATATCTGGAACAACTGATTCCTCCAAACTATTCCAAGTAACAGGCCACCATCCACCATTATTTTTGTTAATCTGGTCCCGTTTCTTGGCATACACAGAAGGAACCAAGGTGCTCCAATGTACCAAAAGCATACCGTACTATCCCCTAAAGGCTTTTCTATCACATATGTCTGGTCTTGTTTAAATGTTTGATTCCTCCCCCCAAAATGCTGGATGGAGGGTTAAGACAATAATTGGTAAATATATATTATATGTTCTAGAGTTAGTCTGACTTTACCTAACCTGACCTGACCTAATCTAACTTAACTTAATCTAACCTACCCTATTAGGGCAAACCAGGCCCTAATCGGGGCAAATTTCTGGGGCCTAACCAAGGGCAAAGTACCTGGACCTAACCGGGGCAAACTATCAGGACCTAACAGGGGCAAACTAAAGGGGCCTAACCAGAGCAAACCAGGGGAGCGGGGATCAAACAAAATCAAATTGGTCAACATGCAGTTACTCTTATGTTTTAATATATGAAAACAGGAAATGATGGACTATCCAAAGAAAGTTGGGAAAAATTGTGTTTTCCATTACTGTAACTCAACCTAATTGTTACTCAGTGAAGCAATAAAGTAAAATTCATATATATATATATATATATATATATATATATATATATATCTGTATATATGTACGGTATAGATATAGGTATTTGTAAGAATTGCCATTTTGTAGCAGTGTTGCTAGATCCGGCTAGGTCCCAGTATTGTGCCCCAGCCATTTCCTGTTTATTTCCCAATAGTCTGCCCAGGTTAGGTCCCAGTAGTCTAATGTGGTCTAGGATAGGTGAGGTCAGGCAAATTTCAAAATGCCCCATTTGAATATGCCCTATCTTGGAAATAGGGCATTTGCGGAGGAAATGCCATAGAAGAAAATAGTCTTAGAATGGTCTAAATAAGGGGGTAATGAAGGTAGAAAAACCATACGCAATAACGGTAATTCTTTCAATATTTACCAAAATGCCATAAGAAAATAGTCTTAGAATGGTCTAAATAAGTGGGTAATGAAGGTAGAATAACCAGACGCGATAATGGCAATTCTTTTAATATTTATCCTGTTGTATAGTGCATAGGATGTATAATTTATTAAACCGTACGGTACCATTTCTTTCTGAATCTGTGTACAATGAACCCTCATTATCCACCACTGGGAGGTTTATGGGAGTGTAATGTACAAAGAAGGTTTATTTAACAGTACACACATTCATTACAAACAGTACAATACACACACACACCCATAACATAAACAACAGTACAAAAAAAACAAGGCATTATTGATTATAATAATGAAGGCTGTATGATGAGATATGTTAAGTGATAATATTCGAGTGCATTAATATTATCATTCCCATCATTGATTCATTTGCATGCACCATGAAGGTTAGGGTGTGGTGATATGACACAACATGACGTATTATTATATATTTAAATTATTACCGATAACATCTTATATAAATACACACATACATACACACACACACATACACACATATTCCTTCTTTACACACTCACGTTTCACTTTACTCTGCTCGGTGGAAGCCTGGGCAGACATATTTAATACTTTTCCTTATTGGTGTTCGATAGTTACAATAGCAAATTTAGCAATACCATCGACTTGTTGATAATGTCTCGTACTCCATCACCGCAATACGTATTCTCCTAAAACGCCTTCCAGAATTTTATTTAAACTTAATTTGACTTCAGATGTCTAAAAGAAAAATATGTATCCGTGTTTTATTTGTGAATATATTGCAGGGTTAGTACAGATAAGGGTTTCTTGCCAATAACATGCACAAGCAACTCATCACACCAGTTGATACAGGGTGATGCAAAAATATAATGATAAAAAGAAGCAAATTATCATACCGTATTTTGACTACTATTGTTGTACCATTATAATTATGAGCTTTCACTGCAGCCCACTAATAATTATTAACCTATTGTTGTATATCTATCATTGTTTAAACTTTGTACTTTCTTTGACGTTTATATGGGATTTATTCTCAGTTAATTAAAATAGTTGTGTAACACCCCTATTTTTATATATATTATTTAGAATATTTACGGGTAATAGGATAGGCTTTTAGTATAAGTATAGTATAAGTGTAATTTATTTTTTATACCTAAATTCCAAGCATTAACCTTTATATTATTACATGCAGTATTATCTTTCCTATCATTATTTAGCGTAATTTCTGTACTGATACTGATATTCCATTATACTCTACTATATTTCACTACATTTGTACCCTATATAAACTACATACTGTAGATCCTATAAATGTAATGACATTTCCTATATATAATTGGCCCATTCATATCTTTTAATTTTTTTAAACTGATATCTGTTTCCACTAAACCTTTGTATTTTCATATTAACATTTTTGTACAGGTTTCCTCCTTCTTCGTTATGTCTTTAAAACAATAAACTTTTCATGCATTCATTCACTCACAACCGTACAAATGTTTCTACAGCTGCGTTGCTTATGTGTTGCTTACCTGTTCTAACCCACAATGTAACACCTGCAAACTTTCATATCTCTTTCCTACACCCTCATTCACTGTCTAGGTTGAGAGTGAGTAAGAGAGCACCGTCTAGGTTGAGAGAGAGAGTACTGTCTAGGTTGTGTGAGAGAGAGTACTGTCTAGGTTGATAGAGAGAGAGAGAGAGAGATACTGTCTAGGTTGAGAGAGAGAGACTCGAAAAATATTGGACAATGATAAATTTAATCATCTTTTATAGAGGGCCTACTGTATTACTAAACAAAGATAAGGCTCTTCGTTGCTCAATTTGTAATATTTGATAATACGAATTAAACAATGAAGAGCCCTTTTCTTGTTTAATAATATCAGCCAACATTAATCTTCTCATTCTACCTTATACTTAACGAGGCGGCCCAATTTGAAATGTCTGTTCTCATAAGTATGTTTGCAACTGGACCGTGGAGGTGGATTGAGGCATACAGTACAGTACAGGTATCATTATTGCTGTATCCAGGATGGGAACTTGGCTTGAAGTACAGTCTAACTTCATACATTATTCCCTTGTTTTCCGCTGCTGCTATGGGTGTCTATTAAACTGCTTTTTATGAATTCATGTACAGTACAGTAAACCCTCATTATCTACCATTGGGTTAATGGGTGTGTAATGTAAAAAAAAGGGTTTACTGTACACAGATTCATTACAAACAGGGCAATACACACCCATAACAACAACAGTGGAAAACAAGGCATTACTGTACTGTATAATTATGGGTGTGTAATGTACGAAGAGGGTTTACTGTACATAGATTTATTACAAACAGTGCAATACACACCGATAACAACAGAGGAAAACAAGGCATTACTGTACTGTACATGAGATAGAAAGCTTGTCCATGCCACTGATGAAACTCATGAAAACTTTTTAATTTCATCTTAATGAAGGGGATAATGCAGCGTTGGTAGTAAATCTGGAGCAACTAATTCATCCAAACCATATTCTGAGCAACAACAGGGCACCATTATTTTAGTTAATCTGGTCCTGTTATTTCCTGGCATACATTGGAGGAATTAAGGCACCCTAATGTAATGTGTATTATTATCCCCTTAAAATCTTTCATTCTACATTTCTTTCTGCCAAGCTAGAATCATAGTTCACATAACTCTTCACTTGAGAACTAGTACGCAACTTATACATTACAATAGACCCTCGATATATGATGAATAAATTTAACACATCATTTTAACACTGGCCAGGTAAATCACTTAATATATATGATAATGAATAACAAACAGAAGCCTGGGAAAACATTTAGAGGTTTTCAATGAGTGTAAAATAAAGTGGCAGATACAAGTATTTATTTTCATCGATATCCACCAGGGTCTACTGTATACATTTTAACAGCTAATGTTAATAACACAAACTATTACACTGTACATCCTTGTATATTTCGTGAACTTAAAGTGTGTTATTGAATATCAAATTAAATTCTGTGATACAAAAATAATAATAGCACAAACACTGCAGTTTTAAGGAGGTACAGTAGTATACTTTTGGTATATTGGAGTGCCTTGATTCCTCCAAAGTTTGCCTGGAAACAAATAGGACCAGATGAACAAAAATAATGGTGTCTTATTGTTGCTTGGAATAGTTTGGAGGAATCATGCAGTTGCTCCAGATTTACCACAGACACTGCACTAACTACCTCCTTAATTAAGGGGGTAGTATACTGTTGATAAATCTGGAGCAACTGATTCCTCCAAACTATTCCAAGCAACAGGCCACCATTATTTTTGTTAATTTGGTCCTGTTTCCTGTCATACTTTAGAGGAATCGAGGTGCACCAATGTTCCAATAGTGTACTATCCCCTTAAGGGACCCTGTGATGTAGTCAGAAAATTGGAGGTAAAAAGAGTCCTTCATATATTGCCACTAAACACCACCTATACGGAAAGAGCTTGTTTCGTGGTATAGACAGAAGAAACCAGAAGCCTCCAATTCTCATACACAATCACAGGGACCTTTAATTAATAATAAATATAATAATCTTGCATAAACAAAAAAATTCACTATCATCATTCTACATATAACGATACAGGATAAATAAAAGCAATATAAGTTTGTTGAACCTGCAGCTCATAATAATATTCCTCTTCACAAGAATTATCAACAAATTTTTTTTTTTACAAAATGCTTCCCTATAGAAGTAAGGCAAGGGAGAGCATAGATGGCAGCTTAGTCTATTACAAAGGTATTTAATTAGGGGTTGTATTATTATGGGGATAATTGCGTACTGTACTCTCGATAAATTTGGAGTGACTCAATTCCTCCAAAGTATGCCAGGGAACCAGGAATAGTTTGTTAGAATAGTTTACTCCAGATTTACCATCAGCACTGTCCTCTCTACCTTAAACTACTTCTTTGGGGAAAAGGCTCTTTGTTGCTCAATTCGTATTGCAAAATTTTAATAAAAATTGAGTGACAAAGAGCCTTTTCCTCTGAAGTAACAAAAGGGGAGAAAGTTTTTTAGATAAATTGGAAGGCTACTGATTTCTCCAAACTATGTCACAAAACAACATATCCCATATTAATAACATCGAGGGGATTTGTTTTCTGGAATAGTTTGTTGGAATCAGTAGCCCTCCTCCACTTTACCAACAAGATATTCTCCCCTTAATAATAATAATAATAATACCACCACCCTATTTATACCTCTGGCAAGTAACACAACAAAGGCAAAACTCATGAGCATTGGAGGAGGCACAAGCTAAGAGGCCAATTTTTTATCCCAATTTCGATGCCAAGTTTCTATGCCAATTTTCCAGTTTTTTCTTTTCTCACAGATAAATATGTGTGTGACTGTCTGATACTTGTGAATGAATACTTGTTGAAATATTTAGAATAATAATTGAGAGTGAAGGTTTGTTTGTGTGTATCAAGCAATTAACACACAACAATATATTCTATCATCACACAACAAAACTATTGGCTTTATACATGACAACTTGATATCACCATACAGTCTTGTGTTATTACAGCAAGTCCTATATAAACCAAACCCCAATGTACCAAATTTTGATGGGTATGTAAGTGGAAAATATAGAATAAATTTTATTGTGCGTAAGGCATATGCTTCAATAGTACAAAAAGCGCTCCAAAAAGTCATTTAAAGTTGGTGTGCAGCTGCGGATGGTGGGAGCAAACTTCATCCCAGTCTATTCCCGTTCCTTGCTTAGTTTGAGTTGTGTGTACTGGACAGTGCTGTAATGTACCGAGAATCCTATTTTGTTTCATCTTTCGTAATCATCATGAGTGACTGTACTGTACTGAGAATAATCTTTTGATTCACCTTTTGTAATCTGCATCATGCCTCCCAAGCATTCATCTAATCTTTTTCTTAAGTTTATCGGAAAAAATCTTCAATATACAAAATTTCAAGACAAGATAAGTTTTATATATCTGGGACTTTCCGTATAGCCACCATAATTCTTAAGCCCCTTCCATACAAGAGGCAAAAAGACTGCGGGCATGTGCAACTGAGTGGAATCATCTTGCTTCTTACCAGTAATACCTGATCAAACAGTCCCTGGCAGCCATTAGCCACTCATGCCCACCATCCACCTACAAAATTGGTAACAGTGTCTGCCCGTCGTCTTTTGCCTCTCGGGTGGAAGGGGCTTTAAACATATTAGGAAATCTTTAATATTATTATTGGCGTTAAAATGAACTAAAATTGGCCTTGCTGTATATCTACCATAATTCGTAAACACATTAGGAAATCTGTTATTTTCATCATTAGTATTAAAATGAACTAAATTGGACTTGCTGTATATCCACCATAATTTTTCCAACACAATAAATCTTTGTTTTATTATCATTTGAGTTCAAATGAACAAATTGGCATCAGCAGACTTGAACCACCTCACTCAGTAAAGGGTGTTGAAGGTCAGACAGAATTCTTTCCATAATAAGTGTATTATTGTGTGAGGTCCGTACATCTTTATTACAATGTTCAGTTATATCGGGTGCCCTAAAAGTTCTCTCTCTATAGCACATTAATTACTTTTTGTACATCTTTATTACATGTACAGTTATACCGGGTGCCCTAAAAGTTCTCTCTATAGCACATTGATTATTTTCATTTCCTGCACAACAGGAATACAAATAAAATATCAATTGATATAATAATAATAATCTCCCTCACAAGATATTCTACAAGTTGGCTCGTGCTCATATTAAGGTGGTGGTGGTGGTAGTACAGTGTTGGTGGTAAATCTGGAGTAACTGATTCCTCTAACCTATTCCAAGCAACAACAGACATGCATCATATTTGTTAATACGGTCCTGTTGTTTTCTGGCATAATTAGTTGGAATCAAGACACTCCATTGTATGTACCAAAGTGTACTACCCTCTTATTAACTCAATGAAATAATTATTATGAATTATTATCAAACTGTGTTTTTATGGAGTTGACAGCAGGGGATGACAGAATATAGGATCATATGCAAGAATATCAGTGATGTTGAAGATGGTGTGGTACCAGTATGATGAGTCTGTTTGTCTATGGATCATCGTACCGATACCACACCATTGAACGCAAGAATATCCGTGGTGTTGACGATAGTGTGGTACTGGTACAACAGCTCTGTTGCTTGTCTATAGTCATCGTACTGGTACCACACCATCATTAACACCACTAATGTTCTTACATACAGCCCATTATACCACATCTGATATGATAAACTTTGATCTGACTGACTGACTATGATTTGACATGCTTAAAGGGAGATTCACTTGTTGGTAAATAGGAAGGCTACATATTCCTCCTAGTCATGCCAGAAAACAGATGCCCTCAATATTACTAATAGGGGATCTGTTTCTCGGCATAGTTTGGAGGAATCAGAGACCATCCAAGTCACCAACAAAAGAATCTTCCTTTAAAGGTCGTATTATGAAACTACTATTTAGAGGCAAAAGGCTTTTTGTCGCTCAATTCGCATTGTAAAATAATATGAATTGAAAGACAGAGCCTTTATCCCTCAAAGAATAAATTCAATACCATTGTTAAGTTTCTCAGTGATAGCCTTTATAATATCAGAAGTAGATAATGAATGTCATCAGCTGCATTATGTTGTTGCTGTTTATTCAGGATGGTAGTACAGTGTTGGTGGTAAATCTGAAGCAACTGCACGACTCCTCCAAATTATTTCAAGCAACAACAGGCCACCATTATTTTTGCTATTCTAGTCCTGTTTCCTAGCATACTTTGGAGGAATCCAAGTGCTCCAATAGTACACTACTATCCCTTTAAGGATGCACTGCATGCCTGAAACAACAATCCATGCAGGAAGGAAGGAAGGAAATTGAGGTAAAAACTAGAACTAACCAAACTAAACACAAACAAAATTTTTAGCTTTAAATCCACTCACAAGTGTGCAGCTAATGTGCTGTAAAAGCTTTGATAGTTAAATGACTTTAAAAATAAATTAATAATATTTCCACTGATTAAAAAGAAATCAGTAAAATTTAGCTGTCTATTACAAAACGTCTCCATTTCTGAATTACTAATAAAACTGCTGCAACACACTGGACAATGAAGATTGAGCAATAAAAAAATACAAAGTATACCAGTAGCTGAAATTATATTCCAAAAATACAGTTCCTGTAATAGTTTGTTTTGCATTGTTGTTGTTGTTATTGGTGTGTATTTTACCATCTACTGTACTATGAACCTGTGTATAGTAAACCCTCATTTATCCACCACTGGGTTTATGGGTGTGTAATATACAAAGGGTTTACTGTACACAGATTCATTACAAACAGTACAATACACACCCATAACAACAACAGTGGAAAACAAGGTATTACTGAATGCAGAAAATAATATTAGCAATGATTTTCAAATTTTTATAAATTGCATCCTAACTTCTTCCAAATCCTGTTAAGGGGGAAGTACAGTGTTGGTAAATCTGGAGCAACTGATTCCTCCATATTACTTCAAGCAACAAGCCACCAATAATTTTGTGTATCTGGTTCGGTTTCCCGTCATACTGTGGAGGAATCAAGGCACTTCAATGTACCAAAAATGAATTGCCCCGCTTACGTTTTATAGTTCTGCTTTGTACAGGCCGTGTAAAATATTTTCATCACCCTCACAGCACAATACATTGGGCCGTGTGTAAGAATATCCGTGGTGTTGACGATGGCATGGTACCTGTACAATGGCTCTATAGTGTGTCTATTGAGTCATTGTCCCGGTACCACACCTTCGTCAACACCACCAATTAATGTTCTTTTTTTAATATTGCCCAAACTTTTCCTTTCACACCAAGTAAGTTATTAAATAATAACAAATTTCCCTTTACAAATTATCAAATACATTTTACACATGCATTAGAGGAAATGGAAATTCAATGAGGTTAGTTGGAAATAATCTTTGTGGATGGATTACTTGTACAATATTATTTTTCATTTGTCCATTTAAAATAAAATAGCTAGAGTGTACATCTGCTGTCAGTACCTTATGGGGATAGTATACTTTTGGTATGACGGAGCACCTTGATTCCTCCAAAGTATGCCAGGAAACAGGACCAGATTAACAAAAATAATGGTGGCCTGTTGTTGGGAATAGTTTGGAAGAATCATATGCTCCAGATTTACCAACACTGTACTAACCCCTTAAAAATAATGGTTTTAACACTAACCCTGTACAGGTGTCTGACATCTGACCATGCTCTTAGGGTCATATACAAGAACATTGGTGGTGCTGGTGTTGTTGACGATGGCGTGGTACCGATACAGTGACTCCCATAGACACACTACAGAGCCATCGTACCGGTATCACACCATCATCAACACCATGGATATTCTTGCATACGATGGTGTGGTACCAGTACGTACGATGACTCCATAGATATAAGAATGAATATGGCCCTAAGAATATAGCTGATAGGAGCTGATTACGCATGAAAGCTGTCACGCACATTATGTACACAATGGAGTGAGAGTATGTATGTGTGTTTTGATGCAGTGGGACATATACAAGAATATCTGTGGTACTGACGATGGTGTGGTACTGGTGTAATGGCTCTGTAGTGTGTATGGAGTCATCTTACCGGTACCATACCATCATCATCAACACCACCACCAATGTTCTTGAATATGGCCCATTGAGTCACATAACAGTTATAATAGTGCAATTTTTAGTAACCCAATGAAAATCAATCAGATCCCTTTCACCAGATTACAAGACCGAACTATACTGTACAACTGACGACACATCAAAAATGACACTTTTAAACGGAATCACTCACCGAGCATACGGTAGGATGAGACAACGTGTGTAGTGGTGAGTCCTTCCCTATGCTCCTGAGTGGCCCTGTTTCAGGTGTGTCTGTTTCATGTGTCCACAAAGGTACATATTTTGACAAGATTCCAGCTTTTAATATAAATTAAACTAAATTTTCGGAGGTGACGGTGAATTATTGTTGTAATTTATCGTTCGTTGCTTGTCCATTACATGGACTGAAAAACCCTATGGGTGGTATCATTAATCTTCTTCTTCGAAGGCTCTTTGTCGCCCAATTCGTTTTGCAAAATAATACGTATTGAGCAATGAAGGACTTTTCCTCAAAGTAGTAGTTAAATAAATACCACCCTGAAATAAAGATGAAGGAACCAATACATTTTCAATAGGCTAAAAAAATACACTGTAGTACAAGTCACGCTATGCCTGCACTGAAAAACAAACAAAAAAAGTTTATAATCATCACGTGTAAACTCAAGAGAATTAGATATTTTTTTGGCAATAGGAAAATTTTTATAAATAATTTTCCAGTAAAAATTTGGAAATAACAAGCCACTTAATAATCAGCTCATAGCTTAGCTGTGCACTTAAGAGGTTTCATAAATTATACAGTAGACCCTCAATATATATACAATGAATAAATACTTGTATCCACCACTTCATTTTACAATAATTGAAGACCACCCAATGTATGTTTTCCAAGGCTTCCGTTTATGAATATTAATTTGCATACAGACTGTGTTAGTGATTTACTGAGCCTGTTAAAAAAAAAGAAAAAAGGATAGTGCTAAATTTAAGCATCTTATATCGAGGGCCTACCGTATAAACTTATTAATTTTATCTATATTATTATTATTTAAACCTAATCCCAAGTCTGGCTGAACAAAAACTCAGCGGCCAGATTCTCGTTCTTCTCACAGGCGAAGTACGCTTGAATTACAACATCCTCGGGGAAGTTACCCAAGGCCTTCAGCTGAAAAATAAGAGAAAAAGGAAAAATACATAAATTTAATTCACCTTCTTTCTTTTATTGATACACTGGATAATGATATTATAATTATCATCACTTATTACGATAATCACTATTTTGTCAATATTATTATCATAATTAAATATTAATAACAAATTCATAACAGCAGGAAAGAACTCACTGCATGTTTAAGGGGGTAATAATACACTTTTGGTACATATCAGAGCACCTTAACTCCTCCAAAGTATGCCAGAAAACAATCAGGACCAGATTAACAAAAAACAACTGTGGTCTGTTGTTGCTTAGAATAGTTTGGTGGAATAATTCAATTGCTCTAGAATCAAAATTTTACCAACAACACTTATACCTTCTTAACTAATAAACAAGTCCTCCTATTACTACGTCTGCTACTACTATCACTATTACATCTACAACTATTGCTGCTTCTACTACAATCACTATTACTACTACTGTTACTACTACTATATATATTATTACTGTTACTACTACTATCATTATTACTACAACTATTATGACTATTACTCACCCTTTCAATGGCATCTCTGTCCTGGGGTGAAACAAGGATGGTATTCTGTCCTGGTACCCCACGACCACTACCGCTACCGCCACCACCACCGCCGCCACCGCCGCCACCACCACCACCACTACCAACGCTACCCTGGTTACCACTACCACCCGTACTGCCTCCTGTAATACAACAACACATTGCAATACAGTAATAATCCCTTGTGTTTTCCACTGGCATTATGAGTCTGTATGTCACTACTGTACACCCTTAATATACAATGAATAAATACATGTATCCACCACTTCATTTTACATGACTGTGCTAAATCTAATAATTTTATATTGATCATCTACTGACATTTGTAATAAATCTGTGTACAGTAAACACTTAGTGTACATTACACACCCACACATACAACTCTATTATATTAGAAAACATAAGAAATTAGTCAGGCGGGATTCCCTCTAGCCCATTTGGATGGTGGACTTTCACATTTGCAGGCACAGAGGAGTTGGGCTCTGTTGACAGTCAGTCCCGTGGCTCCCGCCTTTTCTTCACAACAATAATATTATGAAAGCATGGACGAAGACGTACTTCTATTTGCAACAATTTCGCTTATGACCAAAACAGGATATACCAGGAGAGGAATATATTGTAATGTACAGCTGTCTGCTGCTATAGGCTGTGTAGCCAGCAACTACAATTGAGTCAAACTGGATTTGTTTATTACCAGGGTGCAGTGTTGCCGGGCTTCCAGTTCCAATGTACATTAACATTAATTTTATATAAATTAACGAATAATACACAAACATAATATATTTGTTATTATATTTAAATAAAATTATATATTTTGTGTACAAATACTTCTAGTTCATATTTTCATGATATGCTGAATAGTCAACAACATTATACATGGGCAGCACCGCCACTGTTGCTCCCCATAAAGATAACGTTGACATCGGCCGTTCTCGGGAGGTGGCTGACAGGCTCTGATTCACACTGCTGGTGCCCATACATGGACACTCGTGTCGTCATTGACTTGAATGTCCACCATCCAAACGGGATAGTGAGGATCCCGCCTTAGTATGGCAACAACTGCCAAACACGTGGCACTGTATGTGTGTGTGACAGAAAAAAGAGAGAATGTGTGTATGTGTAATAACGGTAACTACAACATACCAGTACTGCTGCCCCTGACTGTGTGAGCATGTAATAATGGTAACTACAATAATCCAGTACTGCAGCCCCCTGTGTGTGTGTCTGTATATAATAACAAACATTACAACATACCAGTACTGCCACCACCGCCACTGCCTCCAGAGCTGCCTCCTTCATTCAACATACGCACAAAGGCCTCCTGGTTCTGTTGTATCACTTGTAACAGCTGGGGATTAGTCTGGCCAATCTGCTGGATGAAGGCATCTAGCAGAGATGGATTGGACCTGAAAAAATGTAATATAAAATGTGTACAGTGCACCTCGACATACACTGAATAAATTCTTGCATCCACCGCTTCGTTTTACACTCTTTGAAGACTACCAAATGTTTTACCAGGCTTTTGTTATTCATTACCTGCGTTAAGGGTCCCATACACTATGTCACTATGAGTGTATGGAAACCTTTAAAATGATAGCGCTGCATTTATATCTGTCTATATTGTTTATATCAAGTTCTTACCTTATCATCTGTCGCATCTGTTCAAACTGGGGCTGAGATCTGAGGAAATTGAGTGGATCCTCTGAAATATAGGGAAAAAAAAAACATAATAATATTAAGTACAATTATTGTCCTACATAATATTTTAATGCATTTAATTTTAAAGAGTAAATTCTATACTTCAAATGGCACTTATTCTGTAAATACATTAATGCCTTATTTTGCACTGTTGTGCATTATACCTTTTTTCTATGAAAAATGTGTATATTAAACCCTAATTATCCACCACTGGGTTTATGGGTGTGTAATATTATACAAAGAGGGTTTGCTGTACACAGATTCATTACAAACAGTGTAATGTACAACCATAACAACAATAGCAAAAACAAGGCATTACTGTATTTGCTTTAATTTGACAAACACCAGACAGTTTTTCTGTCTGGAGAGAAGCTGTCCAAAATTGTAAAACTATGGGGTAGTATACAAGAATATCCGTGGTGCTGACAATGGTGTGGTACCAGTACAATGACTCCATAGACACACTACAGGGGCCATCATACCAGTACCATACCATTGTCAACACAACCAACATTCTTACATACGGCCCAAAGACAACCTAACCATCAGGGTCCAGGTCTGCCTTGGCAGCCACTGGTTCCACCTTATATGTCAAAAAATCTTTTATTATCCAGGCCAAGGTAAATAAACACATACTAATTCACCATTAGGGTCTGGGTCCCATTGTACTATACCCTTATGTATCAAAAAGTATCCCTCATTATCCTAGCTAGAAACATGTCCCTCAATATTGAAGCCAGGGTAAATAAACACACACAGACTAACCATCAGGGTCCGGGTCTCCCTCGGCAGCAACCGGTTCATCTGCACCTCCTTGTTCCGCCGCCTGGCCTGTCGGTTCCTCCAGGTTGGGTGGAATGCCGTCCACCAGGTATTGGACAGCTGTGTAGGGATTGTTGAAGCTGGCCCTCAATGCCCTCTCCACCTATAACACACACACAACAATACAGCATTAAACAGTCGCCATCATCTCTTTTTGTTACAGTAATTTGGTCCCGAAGGCCATGTTTTGATACACACCTAAAACATGAAATACCAGGTTGAGAACTGGCGGGGTATAGTCTTTCTCTCTCACGGGCAGGTGAAGCGCTCTTTAGCCTTGGTTGGCAATCACCTAGAGATGGTGTCTCGATAAAAACACCGGCCCCCCATTGCCTCACTGGGTTAGCGTCAGGAAGAGCATCCGGCCTATAAAAATCTGCCTCACTTTTTATGAAATGTCTTCTAAAGTTAATTCAAGCAACTGCGTAAACGGGACTGGAACTAATCTTAGTGAAGGTGTCGCGCACGGTAGGGCTTATGTTAGATGTAGGCATAGACAGACCGTCAACAAGCAACTACATCAACCCAGTGAAAGTTTGATAAACTTGAGACTTTGTACTCTGAATGTTGGAAGTTTGCGAGGAAGATCAGGAGAGATTGTTGAATTCCTTGAGCGAAGACGTGTTGACGTATGCTGTGTCCAAGAAACACGGTGGAGAGGTAAATCAGCCAGAATGATTGAGGGAAAGAGTGAAAGATAGAAGCTGTTTTGGATCGGAAATGATAAGGGCACAGGTGGTGTTGGTATTTTCTTGGCTGAGAAATGGGTGGATAAAGTGATTGAGGTTAATCGTGTAAGTGATCGGATCATACAGATGAAATTGATGGTTGGTGAGACTATTTTCACAGCAATGTCAGTTTATGCACCACAATGTGGTTTGAGTGAGGAAGCGAAAGATGGGTTTTATGACAGGCTTATTGCAGTTGCTAGTAAGGTTAGTGAGAAGGAAGTACTTGCTGTGGCAGGAGATTTCAATGGCCACGTGGGAAAAACTTCGGATGGATTTGAGGAAGTTCATGGAGGAAATGGATATGGCGAAAGAAATACAGAAGGAGAAAGAATCTTAGAATTTGGTTTTGCCATGGACATGTTGGTAGCAAATACTGTTTTTAAGAAAAGGGAAAGCCATTTGGTTACGTATGAATCTGGAACAGCTAAGACTCAAGTAGATTATCTGTTGGTCAGAAAAAAGGACAGAGCTTTTAAGTGATGTGAAAGTCATACCCAGTGAAGAAATTGTGACATAACATAAACCAGTAGTTTGTGACTTTAAGGTGAAGAAAGTCTGTCAGGTTAAGAGAAAGTTTATCCCCAGGAGAAAGATATGGAGATTGAATGAAGAACACGTGAAACGCGAGTTTAAAGACCAAGTTGATGAGCTTTTGGGTACCAACCCCAGATCTGCTTCAGGAAGTGTGGAAGAACAATGGAAGAAGTTGAAGGATACACTGTTGACAGTAACCGAACAGACTTGTGGGTGGACGAAAGGCCCTCCAAGACATAAGGTGACATGGTGGTGGAATGAAGAAGTTGAGAATAGTATCAAAGAGAAGCGGAAGTTATGGAGTGACTGGAAAAGAGGGTTAGTGAATAAGGAGATGTATCTTGTGGCTAAGAGGACAGCAAGGAGAGCAATCTACAAAGCAAAGACAGAGGCTGAGAAAGCTAGGTTTGCAGATATACTACGAAGAGATGATGAGATGAATGAAGTGTTCAGGATAGCTAAACAGATGGCAAAGACAAATCAGGATATTGTTGGAGAGAAGTGCATAAGAAATGATGATTGGGTGTTAGCAATTAATGAGCAAGACAAGAAGGATGCTTGGAAATGCTATTATGAAAGATTGTTGAATACAGAATTCCCACGGGACAGAGAAAATCTTGAAGTCACAGAAGCAGTAGCTGGACCAGCCATAAGAATTGAGAAAGAAATGGTGCAGGAAGCTGTAAGTAAGATGAAAAAGGGTAAGGCGGCGGGGCCCTCTGGTGTTGTCGCAGAAATGCTGAAAGCTTCAGGTGAAACAAGCATTGAGATGATCACAAACTTGACAAATCAGAGTGTGAGAGAAGGTGTTATCCCTGAAGACTGGGAACTTAGTACAATTGTAAACTGCTACAAGGGAAAAGGAGAAGCTCTGGATAGAGGTAATTACAGAAGCTTGAAGTTGATGGATCAGGTTCTGAAAGTGGTTGAGAGAATAGTTGAAAAGCAAATTAGAAGTCAGATAAATATTGATGAAATGCAGTTTGGTGTTATGTCTGGACGTGGAACCACTGATGCTATTTTTATTTTGAGACAAATGCAAGAGAAGTTACTTGGTAAGAAGAACCACCTGTATTTTGCTTTTGTTGATCTGGAGAAAGCCTTTGACAGAGTTCCAAGAGATGTTGTCTGGTGGGCATTGCGTAAATTAGGGGCTAGCGAGTGGTTGGTGAAGGTTGTTCAAGCAATGTACAGGAATGCTCAGAGTCGTGTGAGGATTAACAGCACATACAGTGATAGCTTTGAAGTGAAAGTGGGAGTACATCATGGATCTGTACTGAGTCCGTTGCTTTTTATTTGTATCTTGGAAGTATTGTCCAGAGAGTTTCGAACAGGTTGCCCAGAAGAGATGCTATATGCTGATGACTTGGCGCTTACTTGTGAAACAATGGAAGGCCTGCTTGTGAAGTTAAAAACTTGGAGGAAAGCTCTGGAAAGTAAAGGTCTGAGAGTGAATGTTACTAAGACGAAAGTGATGATCAGTGGTTGCAATGTCGGTAAGCCCCCAGAAAAGGGAAAGTTCCCCTGCTCAGTATGTGGAAAGGGAGTAGGGAGCAACTCAATATTTTGTGGTACTTGTAAGCATTGGGTACACAAGAAATGCAGTGGAATTACTGGTAGACTGAAAGATGACAAGCGGTTCATGTGCAAGAGGTGTAAGAAAATGGCGGTGGCTGACGACTCAGACATTGAGAAAGACATTGAGAAAGTATATTTGGCTGGTGAGGCAATTGAAGTTGTTGAAAAGTTTTGCTACCTTGGAGATACCATTGGAGCACAAGGAGGAGCTGGTGCTGGTGTGATGGCAAGAGTTAGAAGGGGATGGAGTAAGTTTAGGGAACTTCTGCCATTACTAACCAGCAGAGCGTTACCACTGTTAACCAAGGGCAGAGTCTATCAGGCATGTGTGAGCAGTGTGATGATGTATGGAAGTGAGACTTGGCCCGTAAGGGTCGAGGATATGTGTTGCATGGAGAGAAATTATATGAGAATGATGCGATGGATGTGTAATGTAAGCCTTAAAAACAGACTTAGATCAGAAGAACTCAGGGGAAGATTAAATCTGGACAGTATTGGGAGATGTGTTCAGAATAGAAGACTACGGTGGTTTGGTCACATTGAGAGAATGGACGAGAATGCTTGGGTTAGTAGATGTAGAGCAATTGATGTAGCAGGTTCAGTAGGTAGAGGAAGGCCAAAGAAAACATGGGGGGGAAGTGATACGGTTAGATTTGAGAGAAAGAGGAGTTAGTAGAGAGCTGGCCAGAGATATGTTAGCTTGGAAGGCTATTTCTAAAAAACGTCAAACGCATGCCAGCATGTAAGACGGACGTTAAACCGAATATGATGATGATGACGATGAATACCTTGGTATTGGACAACTGTGTAGGGATTGTTGCTGAAGCTGGCCCTCAATGCCCTCTCCACCCAATAAACGACAACACAACATTTAAACAGTAGTTATCTCTTATTGTTACAGCCTTAATGCCTTGTTTATTTTCCACTGTTGGTGTTATGTCTGTGTGTGTATTGGACGTCTGTGTAGGGATTGTTCGTGAGTGGTACAATAATACAGAAGACCATTGATATACAATGAATAAATACTTGTATCCACCAATTCATTTTACACTCAGCCCTTCAGTGAATATCACCAAATATTTCCCAGACTTCTGTTATTCATTATCCACAACATCATTTTACACTCAACTGAAAACCACCAAATGCTTTCCGAGGCTTCATTACCATACAGACTAAATAATTGACTTGGCCTGTATTGAAAGGATAGATCTATATCTAATCATCTAATATCGGGGGCCAACTGTAGTGAACTTACCTGTGCTCTCTCGTATCCCATCTCCATTATATTTTCTACCATGCGGTTAAACTCTTCACCCATGACTAACAATGACTCGGCGCTTCCAACAGACCTGTGGGAGGAAAATAATTTACATATATTTAAATGTATAGTTAATTATCCAAGGTTAAAATTCCTATTTTGATTTCTTGAATATATGGTTTTAATTTTGTGTACAGTATAGTACTAATTGGGAAGTACGAGTTTGGTATACTGTAGTCCCTTGGTTCCTCCAAAGTATGCCAGGAAACAAACAGGATCAGATTAACTAAAATAATGGTGGCCTGTTGTTGCTGGGAATAATTTAATTCGAGGAATCAGTTGCTCCAGATTTACCACCAACATTGTAGTATCCCCTGATGAAATATGCTATCTTTTTGGGCAATACTGTACTCTTCTTTATATACAACACCAAACAATACACCAAATATGTTATGCATTTACAAGTAAGAAAACAGCAATGACTTGTTTTTGTTGCACTGTTGTTGATATAGGTAACTTACCCTCCTGAACTAGGCTGTGTTGTTGTTGTTGTTGTTGTTGTTGTTGTTGGTGGAGTGGTCTGTGGTGTGGTTGCTGCTCCACCACTGGGCTGTGATGATGTGGTTGTTGTGGTGGTAGTAGTGGTGGTGGTGGTAGTGGAAGAGGTAGAGGAGGTGGAGGCTGCTGCATCTGTTGTTGTGGTGGAGGCAGAACCAGTACTCTGAATAAAGAAAGAAAAAGAGTGAGTGGAGTTATACAGTCGCAGACAATAATAATCAACCACGTGGTGTGACTTGTGAAAACATTCAACAGCTTCCTCCCATTCGTTAGCTGAAAAACTTTACAATTAAAAGTTAAGTACCATCATCTAAATTACTACAAACAGCTACTCTATATTCAAAATGATAACATCATATTTATGAGAAGGGTGTGTGTGTACAGAGGATGATTAAATTACTTGATTGGCTTACCTTACCTAACATGAACTAATCTAACCAAACCTGACATAACCAAACCTAACCTAATGTGACCTAACTTACCCTAACGTGACCTCCTCTAACCTAACCTAATGTAAAGTATCTTAACCTCCCCTACCCTAATCTATCCAACCTTAACCTACATACATATACCAGGCCTTCATCTCCATGCTGGAGGTAGCCCCTTAACTTACCCAGACAAAAAAAAACAAAAAACAAACACACACATTACCACCCCAGGAGTATTTGGGATATAAATGAATACAGAAGATGCACGCACATATCGACTTTGGGCACCAAAAATATAGATTTTAGGCATGTTTTGGCCCTGTATTTGGGATATAAACGAGTACAATACCTAAGTAATATAAATATGGCACAAAACACTATACCACCCACACTAATAATACATCCATACAACACTATGCTGCCTACCTAAGTAATGTAACTGAAAGCGAAAGGGCAAACAAAGCAAGCAAAGCATGCACTTAACACTAAATAATGCTACTGCACTAGACGCATCACACACAGACACAAATGCACTACCCTACCTTTTAACCTACCCTACCCTAAAGTTACTATGTTACATTATCCTAGAATATATACCTGTGCTGATGCTTGACTGGACTCCTGGGTGGTGGAAGAAGACTCCTGCTCCTCAGTATCTTCAGGTATGACTGTGGGGTCGGTTGGTCCCAGTGGTGGTGGCGCTGCCTTGGGTTTGGTCACCATGATCACCAGGAACTTCTTCTCGTCGATGTTGTATGAATCCAGGGTGGACTCATCTTGGAGGATTTTACCTGTAGGGAGTGATGGAGTAGTGATAGTGGTGGTGGTAATGGAAGTAGTGATGGTGGTAAAGATAGTAGGAGTGGTAGTAATGGTAGTGGTGGTGGTTGTAATCAGTGAGGAATAAATTACTGTATACCAAAAGGCAAATTTTACCTGACAGGGGTGATTGGGTACAGTAATGCCATTTTTGCATTGGTGTTATGGGTAAGCAATATTTAGGGTGTGTATTGCACTATTTGTAATGAATCTGTGTACAGTAAACCCTAATTATATACCACTGGGTTTATGGGTGTGTAATGTACAAAGCAGGTTTACTTTACACAGATTCATTACAAAAAGTAGTAAGAGTTAGGGAGAACAAATAATACCAAAGTGCAGATTTTACCTAGTGGTGTGTGTGTGAAGTATGTGCATGTGTGTGTGTTGGACAGCACTAGTGACTGAAGGTGTTACAACAAATGCACACTTATCGTGCATCAACACCGGCAACATTCAGCCACGAACAAGTTGTAAATATTGACCTAAACATCCCAGTCGACATCTAGAGACACACCATTGTATCATTAGTAACTCAAACATTGTTGCCTACAATGTTGTGATTTTTTTTGTTGATATGTTTTATTGCTGGTGCGGACACACCCTTATGGTCACACAAACTTATCTCCTCTCACTTCCAATAGACACACTATAGGGCCATCAACACCACCACCAATATTCTTGCATGCGATGGTGTGGTACCAGTACAATGACTCCACAGATGCACTGCAGAGCTATCATCAATACCACCAATGGTGGTTCTTGCATATGGCCTAAAAAAAACTTGTTAACCCACCTGCATATATAAGCTTCTGGCCGACTGCTGGATAGTCTGCCCCTTTCTCCTTCTCAACCTTCTCCTTTAATGCTCTTACCTGCAAACAAAAATAAATCATTAAGCATACAGTACTGTAGGCCCGTGATATACAATAAATAAGTACTTGTATCCACCAATTCATTTAATTAACACTAAAGTCCCTCACTGATGACCACCAAATGTTTTCCCAGGCTTCTGTTATTTATTACCATACAGACTAAGTGATTTACTGAACCTGTGTACTTAACTGGATAGTACAGCGATAGTGGTAAATCTGGAGCAACTGCATGATATATCCAAGCTATTCCAAGCATCAACAGCAGGCCACCACCATTATTTTTGTTTATGTAACCTAGTACTGTTGTTTCCTGGCAAACTTTGGAGGAATCAAGTTGTTCTAATGCACTAAAAGAATATAATTCCCTTTGAACCAGTTTTCCTTTGTTTCAGAGGAAATTATGTACTTTTTTTTACTGCACAAAATGCTTCTTGTACAATAATGCCTTGTGTGTATTGTACCAAATGCTATGAATCTGTGTACAGTAAACCCTCGTCATCCACCATTGGGTTTATCGGTGTTTAGTGTACGGAGGGTTTATTTACTGTACACAGACCACAAACCCACACCATCCACTACACTACATGGCACAACACCCACACATGCCAAGGAACATCAAAACAACACCCAGTACACGATACCATACACAAATACTATCATCTCTTACACCCTGCCCACCCCAAACCAATCTCCAGAAACACATCCATACTCAAATCACTCATCAATCCATCCAAACACTCAAAAATAACACTCAGCTGCATGCACGACCTCCTGACATCCACCCATCCGAATCCTCCCTTCCCCGTGAGGACAGAGTCCACCTGGCCAGGCTGCGGTGTGGCCATCACCCGGCCCTTCTGACTTATCAGAAGAGGCTGGATGGAGCCATTGTGGATACCTGTCCAGGATGTAACACAGCACCCCATTCTATTAAACACATCATTGAAGACTGCAACGCACACAACCACACTCGCCAACAACACAACATACACTCTCTGAGGGCACTGTGGGAAAGCCCGGTTCAGGCCATGACCTTCCTCAGGAGCTCGGGGCTGCTCGGCCAGACAGCTTGAGGAACTTCAACAACAACAACTGTACACAGATTCATTACCAACATTACAACACACACCCATAACAACAACAGTGCAAAACAAACAAGGCATTACTGCATTATACTACACTGAATGTTATTGGTACAGTAAGTTTGACTGTGGTTTGCATTATACAACAAAAAAAAAAAAAAAAAAAAAAAGGTGCCATACAGTACTGGCATAATATATTGTAATCTGCGTAAACTTCATAAAAGTCGAGCCACAGAACAAAAATTTCTAAACTTTTCTTGGTTAACCCATCATTCCGTTTTAATACTGTGTGGTTAAATAAAAGGGTGACAGTGCATTTTCACCATGTATGACCCCCCCCCCCCACTACCCCAAGGTTTGCCTCAGTTAGGTCCCAGTGGTTTGCTCTGTTCCAGGTTAGATTGGGTTTGGTTTGGTTATTAACTATTTATTGTGTTATATATTTGAATTAAGATCTATTTATATCTATTTATAGCTCTGATTCCTCATTCTCTCCGGGAACTCCCCCCCAAGGGGATGGCCAAGGCAGAAGTGTCTCCAGCTTTCCCTGTTCCAACACTCCCTCCTTACTTGGTCAAACCCTACTGTACTCTGCCCCTAACATTTCCCTCCCTCACATACTCTTCCACTCTGTTTTGCCATCTAACCGGAGGTCTGCCTCTCACACCAGGTGTCACTTGTTTTAACATTTACCCCTCAATCCAGCCTCTTGGTAGTATGTGTGTGTTGGGGTGGGGGGGGTCAAACATGGTCAAAATGCACAGTCACTCATTGTCTCAACATTATTTATTACAAGACAAAAATAGGGAATAATTGAATACCTATATTTAAATAATTAACTAACTTAAAATAATTAATACCACTTATTGTAGTACACAATCACAGAGACTTGTTAAATATACATGGGGGATAAATTTAACTTATGTTACAACATTGTTATATTAGTTAGGCCCTCGATATAAGATGAATAAATTTAACACTATCCATTTTTTATTAACACAGAAAATCACTTAAGTCTGTATAGTAATGAAACCTGGGAACACATTTATAGTTAGATGTTTTCAATGGGTGTAAAATGAAGTAAGTTAATTTAGTGGTGGAGGTGGATACAAGTATTTATTAATCGAGGTTTTTAAGATAGAATAAAGAGTTTGGAAAATAATACACGTTATGGGTGTAAAATAAAGTGGTGGAGGTGTATACAAGTATTTATTCATTGAGTATTTACGATAGAATAATAAGACGGAAAATAATACAAGTTATGTGGTTTTCATCAAGTGACAAGTTCTGGGGTACATTTCACACCCCATACAAGTTCTATCTATACTCAACACGATAAATAACCACTATGAGGTCACTCGTGATACAATAATAATAATAATAATAATTTAAGACACGATGATAAGCAATGCATTTGGGACGCTTGCTAACTAAGAGGGAAGACCAAACCCCCTTTTTTTTAATCTTTCCCCATCATATATCAGTTCTGTTTATACCATCAAGGATCTGATTCAACACAATAAATAATTATACACTATGAGGTGACTCGTGATACTATAATAATAATTCAGACACGATGATGAGCAATGCATTTGGGACGCTTGCTAACTAAGAGGGCAGACCAAACCCCCTTCATTATTATCTTTCCCCATCACTCACCGTCTCAGACAGTTCAATATCTACGGAGAAGGTTTGCTGTTGTAAGTTTTTGAGGGTTAACACGACCATTTCGGCTCTATGTTATCGAGAGCAGTCCCTACACGTCGTCCAGTTTGCCCTTACTGGTGCTGAATAAGAGCCGCCATGAGCCGTGACGTCACATCCGGAATACGGTGTTCCAATAATACGCTGGCACACACACACATACAGTCACTGACAAAAAATAAATTAACTATTTTATACCTATATGCAGTAGTCCCTTACGTTGAATGAATTAATCTATACTTGTAGACGTCACTTTATTGAATACCACCTCCATCAAATGTTTTCCCAAGGCTTCTGATATTCACACACACACATACTGTCACTGGCAAAAAAAAACTAACTTACTATTATATATAAATATGCGGTAGTCCCATACGTTGAATGAATTAATCTATACTTGTAAACGTCACTTTATTGAATACCACCTCGATCAAATGTTTTCCCAAGGCTTCTGTTATTCATTCATTCATTCATTATCCATCACTTCATTTTCACTCACTGGACTGAAGACCACCAAATGTTTTCCTACATATAGCTTCTGTTATTCAATGCCTACCACCTAATTTCACACTCATTTAGACATCAAATGTTTTCTTAGTCTTCTGTTATTCATTTCCATACAGACTGGGAGTGGTAGGACTATAATTAAATTATTAACTTCTGCGAGGACAAAATTAAGGCTCGATCTTCGTCGCTCAGTTCGTATTATTTTGCAATACGAATTGAGAAGCGAAAAACCTTTTCCTCGATGAAGAAGTATAATAAGACGACCCTATAGGTGATTTACTGAGCCTGTATTAAAAGGATAGTACTATAATATTTATTACTCGTATAGTAGCCTAGGCTACTCATATACTAGACACACATTTTGGAATATGGGATGTAATTCAATTTTAACTGTTTGTTGTGGTTGAAGGGGATTTTCCTTCCCCCATCTGTTGATGTGTGTGTGTGTGTAAGGAGATAATATTTCCTTTTTATATTTTTTTGTCGGGTTGGGAACATTTGCTCGGGTTAGCGTTAAATTGTCAGCAGGGTGTCTTCCTCAATTCTCTGTTGGTGTGGGAGAACGAAAAGGGGGAAACTATACTATGTTCGTTGTGGTAGCCATTACACATACACCTCACACGTGTACTCAAGGAACGCCCCCCCCCCCTTGCACAATTTTCTATACTATAAATACTCTCAGAAACTTCTAAACAATTCCCTATCCCGCCTGTTCATGTTTACATTGATGGTTACCTACTGGCGAGTGCATGGTTGAGCAGGGGATATATATATTATATATATATTGCTTTCAGTTCTGGCTCTCCTGCTTGTAGTAGACACCAACTGCCGCCGACTTTGCTTGCTGCCCTACCAAGCCACGCTCTCAACGCCACCTCCTGCAGCAGCTCTCTCTCTCCCCACGCAGCCACGGCACGCAAGACTTATCCTCTACATTCTACAAGGTGCTTGTTCTCTACACACATCGACCCTAGCTGACCTTGCTACGGTGTCCTGGAACCACTAGCGGAACACCTACCTTGTATCTTGTTAATAAATTGGTACCGTGTACAATCGAGTCTGTTCACCCCAATAGTAACGCAACCCCATGTTGTTACAATTGGTGACCCCGGAATTCAGCTCGTGTACATAAGCTACATCTACTCCACTCTGCGTCCACGTGCTACATCTACTCCACTCTACATCCACGTGCTACATCTACTCCACTATACATCCACGTGCTACACTCTACTCCATACTACATCCACGTGCTACATCTACTCCACGCTACGATCCACGCATTCAACTCATCCACACTTCATCTACGAGCTCCAAGTGCTACACGGTACGTCCAAGTGCTATACCTTCTCCACGCTACAACTTGTGCTACAACGCCTCCACGCTACAACCTCCACAACGTCCTACGACCTCCTCCAACCCCACTCCAAAGGTATTTTACGCAGACACCTACACTTTGTAACCCCCCTTTGTGTGTTTTATATATATAGCCCAATAATAATTGTACATCCACCCCTGACCACGTGTTACCTCCTTCCTCTTGACCCTGTGTTACCCACACCCGCGACCTCCTGCAGCAGCTCTCTCTCTCCTCACGCGGCCACGGCAGGCAAGACTTATCCTCTACAAGGTGCTTGTTCTCTATACACATCGACCCTAGCTGACCTTGCTACGGTATCCTAGAACCACTAGCGGAACACCTACCTTGTGCCTTGTTAATAAATTGTTACCGTGTACAATTGAGTCTATTCACCCCAATAGCAACGCAACCCCATGTTATTACAACCTCATCGCCTCCTTGACTGGAGTAGCAGTAGCCTACCCATTGTGAACTGTTCAGCTCTTGTCTACCTCATCATTGAGAAAATATCTGGTCTTAATTATTATCAGTGACTTACAGGCAACCCTATAGCTAGCCCTATAGCTTATTCATAGGCCTCCGTCCCAACCTTCCCCTCTCGTCTCCTTCCTACACCATCAACTGATGCATGGCCGAGGAATGATCTCATGTCTACTAACACCTTTACCATCTGCATCTCTTTCGGATCCCTGCTCATGTAGGTCTTGACCCTCACCATCAAAGGTCGATAGACTTGCCAAAAGTAGCCTATGTACCAAGATCACCTCTTCGAGCCTGCTGTTCTCCTCCCTGTATCCAAATGTTTAGTTAAAAGATTCTGAGAGATGAAACACGGGGAGGACCGTACGTAATATAGCTACTCTATTCCTCACTATGACTGGTATATAATTAATATATAAAAAACGTATAAATTAATGGTGAAATTCAATTACGTCAAGTGTTAATTGATGAAAAAAGGAATTGAGTCGAATTATCAAAGCTTGTCATGAATTATATCTATAAGTGATTGGAAAGGTCTCTATAGGTCTCACACGGTATGTGTAACCTATATCACCACCCATGATTATTGATGGGACTGTATTTGGGGGGTCTGAGAATTTGGTTATTCTGGGAGTTACATTTGATGCTAAGCTGACGTTTGAGAAGCATTTACGGTCAATCTCGAGGACTATCTCGCAAAAGTTGGGTATTATGCTTAGTGATTGGCCGCCTTGGCGTGTGTTCAGAGATTACTCAATGTTACTGCGCGGTGTTTTAATTCCTTTGTTTTCTCTGTATTGGAATACTCATTACAGCTGTTCTCCAGTATGGAGTTCAGCAGTTGACTGCATCTCAAGTTGCTGAATAGAGTTGTTTCTAATGCTAAGTTTCATGTCTGCGGTTCACTTGATTGTAATCTCAGTCACCGTCGTTCTGTTGCATTATATATATATATATATATATATATATATATATATATATATATATATATATATATATATATATATATATATATATATATATATATATATATATAATATTCCGACACTGGACATAGACTTCATCAAGCCCGTTACCGTGGCCAAAGTCATCTTCTATACTCACACACACACACACACACACACACACGTCACGACTTCCGAACTGGTACCCAGCCACAGAGGGAGGGAAGTGAGGGTAATTCCCAAATACTGCAGCTGTTATGGTACAGCGAGGGTGTTTTACGACGTTCAGTGGCCTTGTAGTTAATGCCTGGACACTCAAATCGGAAGAGTAAATATTTACAGGCCCTCACCTGCGAGGAATACATCTCCCGACTTATAGGTTACGATCGAGTCCAGAACACCACTCGGCCACCTCCCCTATAATGCTCTTCAAGATCAGAATTAATGTGCTGCATCCTTTTAACTTATCTCTTCCACCTATTTAAATTCCAGGTCGGGTCACTCGTGGTGCGTTGGCCTCCCATAGGTTTGCTTACGTATTGCCACGCTGTAGAACTTGTCAGTACAGTCGGGCCTTGTCAGTACAGTGGGCCTTGGTCTGTGTCATTGTGGAATGGCCTTGGTGAATCTGCCTTTGATGGTGTGGGACTGGCTGGCTTCAAGAGTAGGGCTAATTTTATCAAGCTAACTACTCATCTTTCTTTCTCTACGCTATCTTCTTTCCTTTAGGTTGGATTCATCGGACTGGGGTCCTCGGATTGAGAGAATGCTTGCATTCTCACCCAGCTTTGTGCCTGATGGCTGGTCTTATTTAATAATAATAATAATACTGTATAGGATACGATCCCTTGACTGGACTGGGCAGGGCTGGCTGGCCAAGCTGCGAGAGGAGATGGGAGTCTCAAGCAGGACTTATTAAAGACTTTAGGACTTAGGACACAGCTCCAACATGGGCACATTATAGCCTTGGTGGAAACTTCCGGTACTAGTCTACATCAGCAGGTTCCATAATAGTAATTAAAATATATTGTAGGCCTACTTTGGTATCCCGTCAGTAGGCTATATAGCTACTTCATGCAGCATTTTCTCTGTAACTACACTACATAATTGTGGTCTTTGTCTTTGATCTCACATAATTTCCAGAAGGTCTTTTTGTAAACATTTTCATTTATATATTTATTTATTTATTATGGTGTTCACTGGGTTTAAGATCGAGTGTGCAATGTACAAAAGAAAGAGAGATTACTGTACACACTACACAGATTCATTACAAACAGTGCAATACACACCCATAACAACGCCAATGAAAAACAATTAAGGCATAACTGTCTTTCATAATTATTGTAACTTCATGGATATGTGAGTATCATACGGTATATTATATTTATAGCAGCAGAGCAATTTTCAGCTAGAAATAACTGAATACTTAACAGAAACAGAGGAGATACTGTACGGATGCTCGCTATGAACGTGAGTAAAATTATCGTACAACTTAACCGTTACTGGAAATGCATAACTCATTAATAAATTAACGTATAACAGATGCCAAAAGTCGATCGTGAGTGGCCTGAGTATTGCAGTAGCTGGCAATCCTAAAAACACCGGCAACACCCTCAGTCACTCATTTCTAAGGTAATTACTCCAGATTAGCGTAATTTGGGGCTATCTAAGATAAAGTTTTGACCATCTAAGATAATTTTCATGAATCATTCCTTCATTTCATGGGTCGTCGTAAAAGATAAATCATACTTTCATATTATGGATCCTACCTTTCATTCCTGTCATAAACTAAATCACATTATATATAAAAAAAATTGTATGTCAAGGGTTTTATGTTCATATGATCACCTACTTCGGTATCTAAGGTAATTTTATAGATCCATCTAAGGTATTTTCAACCCACTTCTTAAGGTAATAAAACAACTCTTCGTTAGAACCCTGCTTCAGTCGCTCCATTACACTCAATAGAGACATACGTACTTCACTTCCCGTCCCTCAACTCTGTGAAAATGGCCAAGATCGTCGGAAAGTACAAGATGGAAACGTCCGAGAATTTTGACGAGTTCATGAAGGCCCTTGGTGAGTACAGATGAATTAAATAATGGGATATAAAGGGAAGGGAGGGTCGTTGGTTTGTTTTGGGGTTTGCCTGTGTGTGTGTTTGTGTGTAACTGGTGGAAAATTAAACCTTTCTTTTTGGTAAATTATAAAAAAGTACTGCTATTCATAGGTACAAAATAATCACCTAAATATTTTATTTGCAAATGGGGATAATGGATGTGTGTGTGTTTTAGAGAGGTTCACTCCCGTTAATCAATACACACACACACACACATCCTCGTGACGGCATGGCAAGCTTCTCTGCAATGCAGAAAGGGGAGATTTTTGTGTTGGTGAATAAATTGGAAGGTCTGTGATTCCTCCAAACTATACCACAAAACAGATTATAGTTCCATTAAGGGCATCTATTTTTTGGTATATCAAAACGAGAATCTCCCTTTAACGAACACGTGGCAACAATAATATCCTTTGGTGGAGTGTGTCGACGATGGTGTGGTGCTAGTACGATGACCTAAAGCCATCGTACCAGTACCACACCATTGCCAATACCACAGATAATCTTGCTTGTATGTGTGTTACTGGCGTGATACAAGTACGATGGATGGCTCTGTAGCGTGTGTATGGGGTCATCGTCAATACTACAGATATCTGCCAAGGGGGGCTGACTTTATTCTCTGTGAATAATAGCTATCCCCCACAGGGCTAGAATAAATATTGTTGTAGGATCTGGTCACTTTCTAGTGGATTTGATGAGATTCCCACATGGATTAAAAATCCACGTGAGGTGTACTGCAACCGGAGGCTCTTTTTTTTTCACTGCTGTGTGGACCGCCAGCACACGGGGATGCATTATCCCTTTGCATGCAGCAGTCTAAACTCCCTCCCCCTTAGGGTCCCTTCAGGGCTGGTCTCATGGAAGGTGCGGCCCCACTTGTAGCTCTTGTGGTAACACGGACTTGGGTCCACAGCACTGGCTGTGGGATCAAAGACTCCCCCCAATCTCCCTGGTTGTCGAAGGCCCCCAGACTCCCTGGTCCAGTAAGCTCTGGTCCCATTTCCCTGGGATGTGTTTCGGTAGCCTCGGCATATAGGGCCAGCCCCTCCTTTATTTTAATTTGTTTTTTTTTCACTGCGACCAGAGCATACTACAGAACTACAGATATTCTTGCTTGTATATGTGTGTTACCGGTGTGATACAAGTACGATGGCTGGCTCTGTAGCGAGTGTATGAAGTAATCGTCAGTATCACACCATTCGTCGTTGTCAACTCTACCATCGAAGTTCTTGGACAGGATTGATTTACCGCCGGAGACATTATCAATATTATATTACTTTCATTTCCTTAACGTGGCTTAGTTAAACATATTTTAGGTAGATTGGAGGGATATTCATTCCTCCAAGTCACTACCATAATATTACCAATAGAGGATATGTTTTGTGATAGTTTGTAGGATTTAATAGTCCTCCAAATTACCAATACGATCTAGTCTCTGCCCTCGTATTATTATTATTATTATACCTAATTTTCCAATATATATATATATATATTATAATGCCTCTATATTTTTTCTGTTAAATGCTATCTCTCCAATATAGTCTATATGTAATATTTTATATTTTTATGGTTGTAGTTTTTCTTATGACTTTATCATTGGCGGGAAAAAGTCGCTAAATTGACTTGTCATGTGTGCGCCCGCGCTGGTCGCTCATTGGCTGACGGCGTCGTACGAGTGGGACACACACACACACACACACGCACTATTGCTTTCCTAACCTCCTCCCTTCCTACTTCCCTTTGTAATTCACAGACACGTAGCAGCTGCTCTCTCTCTCTCTCTCTCTCTCTCTCTCTCTCTCTCTCCAACAGCTGCACTTTTTCTCTTGTCCTTGTTGTATTGTGTTGCTTAACGGATGTTATGCCGCCCGTTAAGAGACGATAGTAGTAGTAGTATACTATTGGTACATTGGAGTGCCTTTATTCTTCAAAAGTATGTCGGGAAACAATGAAGGCCAGATGAACAAAACTAATGGTGTTAGCCTTTTGTTGCGTATCTTAGTTTCTAGGAATTATAGTTGCTCCAGATTTACCACCAACCCTGTACTGCCCATTTAACGGATGTAATGTCTTTCGTGAAGGAGACAGTTTCCGTTCTCCTCCTTAAGAGAGAGAGAGAGAGAGAGAGAGAGAGAGAGAGAGAGAGAGAGAGAGAGAGAGAGAGAGTACATGTGTGAGTGATCGATCGAGTGAGTGAGTGTTACGTGTCGCTGAAACACATGTGGTCGTCAACATACTAACTTACACCTGTGACAGTTTAGTTGGTACAAATTTGATAAGCATTTGGTGGTCAGTCAGTCTAGGCTACTAATAATTCTCCCAAATATTCCAAGCCACAACAGGCCAACTCCATTATTTTTGTTAACTTTGTCCTGTTTCCTGGCATGCCAAAGAGGAATCAAGGCACTTCTTTGTGGGGGGTGAGGGGGCCCGAGGGAGGGGATATTGTGTGTGTCGGGGGAGTCGGAGGAAAGGGAAGTGAGAGAGGGGAGTGTGTGAGAGATGAGGGGGGAAAGAAAAGAGGGGTAGAGGGAGAGTAATGTGTGTGTATTTGTAGATGGGTGAGGTGAGGAGGAGAGAAAATGGTGTGTGTGTGGAGGGGTGTGATGAAGGGGGAAGAAAAGTGTGTGGTGAGATGAGGAGGGTAGAAGAGAAGTAGAGTAGGCCTAGTGGGAGTGTGTGTTTATGGGGGTTGGGGGGATGTCGGGTAGAGGGAGAGGAGTGTGTGTGTTTGTAGGGGTTAAGGGGAGATTGTTGGTAAATTGTAAGGCTACTGGTGATTCCTCTTATCTATACCAGAAACACACTCTTATTAGTGGTACTATAATAGGGGATTGGCATGGCATGGTTTGGAGAAATCACAGTTGGTAAATCTGGAGCAAATGATTCCTCCAAACTATTTCAGGCAACAGAACACCATTATTTTTGTTAATCTGGTCCTGTTTCCTGGCATACTTTGGAGGAAGCAAGGCACTCCAATGTAACAAAAGTGAATTACCCCCTTAAGGGACGCTGTGATGTAGTTAGAAAATTGAAGGTAAACGAGTCCTTCAAAGATTGCCACGAAACACCACCTATAGTTAAGAAGCTTGTTTCGTGGCATAGTCAGGAGGAATCAGAGGTCTGCAATTATCATACACGATCACAGGGTCCTTAAGGGGAAGTAATACTTTTGACTTTAGGTACTGTACACTCGCGGTCAGAAATTGTGTCCTGATCCTTTGGCACGATGATTCACAGCTACCCGAGCTTTGATGATTAAAGTGGTAATTATTTTTTGGTATATCGGAATGCCATGATTCCTCCAAAGTATGCTAGGAAACAGGACCAGAAAAATAATAGTGTTATGTTGCTTGGAATAGTTTGGAAGATTCGGTTGCTCCAGATTTACCAACACAAAACTTCCACAGGACCCTGTGATCGTATATGGGATAATGGGAGACAGACGGCTTGGTAGGTGGAAGGAGGGGTCGTGGTGCAGAGAAGAGGAGTCACATGTGCTAACGCAACATTACAGTCATTTTAATATATTTATTAACATATTAGTAATGTGTTATCCCCAAATACAAAATTTATTTACATATTCATTTTTGTAGACACACCGGACTACACACTTGGACACCAAACATAGTTTACTTCATCTCTCATTACCGACAACAAGCAACCTTCTCTCTCTCTCTCTCTCTCTCAGTACACACACACACACACACACACACACACACACACATTATCAGGTTTGGTATAAAGCCGTGACGTTGCATATTATCTGTTGTTATATATGCGTTTATCAAACATTGAAAACAGTGTCAAAATAATATCATTATCACCTCATAATTATTTCAGTTTACGTCTGCCAGTAAGAATTCATATAAATAGAATATCAGATTTAGTACAGCAGGGATGTATACAACACCTCGGTGTAACCACATATTTACTGTCAATACAGAACTGTTAGTCGAATCAGACTCCGACCACAGATGTTTTATAATTACGACTTCGATGCTGACTATACCTCCAACTGAATTAATAATTATAATATTTCTTCATAGATTTACTCTACATATCATTACCTGATGTTTTATTTATATAAATTTTACCGACTCTGAATCCAACCCAAAACTTAATATTCATAGCTCCATGACTCTTCATTTCAGTATATATTAAGATGAGAGTTTCAGACAAGCTGGTTTTAACATTTAATACTCATATGAATGATTATTCTTTGGCATGTAAGGTTAAATCAATTAATCAAATTGACTAACAATCTTTACAGTGATAACTGAACACAATCATAATTTTGGGGTTGACATATTGGGCACCTCCCTCTTTTGGTCTGTCACTGAACGCCTCATTACCTATTAACAAAATATATCACTGTTAGTTTGGCTACCGTGTCAATATTACTGAAAGAGCAATAAATATTTTCTTACTGGCAGACGTAAACCGAAATAATTATGAGGTGATAATGATATTATTTTGACACTGTTTTCAATGTTTGATAAACGCATATATAACAACAGATAATATGCAATGTCACGGCTTTATACCAAACCTGATAATGTGTGTGTGTGTGTGTGAGTGTACTGAGAAGCAAGAGATGGAGAAAAACGTGTGTGTGTGTATATATATATACTGAATAGCAAGAGAGAGAAAAACGAGGTGCTAGAGTGATGGTGTGTGTGTGTGTGTACTGGGAAGAGAGAGAGAGAAATGAGCAGGTTGCTTGTTGTCCTTAATGAGAGATGAAGTAAACTATGTTTGGTGTCCAAGTGTGTAGTCTGGTGTGTCTACAAAAATGAATATATGTAAATAAATTTTTTATTACTTGGGGATAACGCATTACTAATATGATTATAAATATATTAAAATGGCTGTAATGTTGCATTAGCACATGTGACTCCTCTTCTCTGCACCACTACCCCTCCTTCCACCCACCAAGCCGTCTGACCTCCCCCCCCCCCCTCTCCCTTTCTCCGACCCGAATACGGAAGATGAAGCTTTGCCGATTCGAAATGTTGTCTTGTATATGCACATGAGCTCACACAATCGAAGCGCTGTTGCCACGTTAGCCAAGCCAAGTGAGGGGGTTGTCCAGGTGGAAATCTTGTAGAGTGTACCGTTGTTCGAACCTTCAATGCTAGGCTGTTTTTCGACTCATCTTGCCATGGGATCGGGACACAATTTCTGACCGCTAGTTGCTGTACATTGGAGCGCCTTGATTTCCCCAAACTACTGTACTGTATATCAGGCAATAGGACCAATTAATAAGTATGTGGTATTTTGTTGTTTAGAAGGGTTTGGAGAAATCAGTTGCTCCAGATTTACCACCACCAACACTTTATACCCTTTTCAGTCATTTAGAAAAGCAGGATTTAATTATGGAGAGATTCGCTTGTGGGTGAATTGGAAGGTCTGATTCCTCCACACGATGCCAGGAAACAGATGACCTTAATGTTACTTTAATGTGGGATCTGTTTCATGGAACAGTTGGGAGGATTCAGTGTCCCACAAATTTACCCTCGAAAGCATATCCCGTTATATCTGGAGCAACTGATTCCTCCAAACTATTCCAAGCAACACCATTATTTTTGTTAATATGGTCCTGTTTGTTTCCTGCCATACTTTGGAAGAATCAAAGCACTCTAATGTACCAATAGTACTATAAATAAAATTATAGTTTACATTATAGATTACAATATTTTAGCTCAATAATACTATATGGTGTCAGGAATAAGCTGTATATATATATATGTTTCACACGTCACTATTATTAAGGGGGTATGGAAATTAATACGCTTGTGGTATGACAACGTGTGTGTTTCCTTGCCTATTTGTATTTTTACAGGATTGAGTCAAGCTTGTAATGTCCCGTTTTTTTAAACCCAATTATCATCTATTTCTTTAAATTTATGCATGTTTTTGGCACACACCACTTCTTCAGGTAATGTGTTCCATTGATCTATTACTTTATTGGAAAAGTTATATTTCTGTACATATATATATATATTTTTTTAAAGTTTCTAACTGTGACCTCTCGTTGGTATTCCTTGTTGACACTAGTTTTCTATATCTATCTTTTCTTTTTCTGTGTGTAAGCATCAACATGTGACGTCAACAAACCTTCCACAATTAATAAATCAATCAATCAGTCCCTCCCCCCACACACACTGTATATGCTTAACTACAGTTGCATCATGAAATATGAATCTGTGTGTGTGGCAACCAGACAGACGCCACACACACACATGTCTTCTGTCTGGTAACTGTGACTATGTGAAGGATTATAGGCTAATTGTGGGGGCATGTTAGGGAGGAGGGGTGTACTGGTGATGGGGGCATGTTAGGGAGGAGGGGTGTACTGGTGATGGGGGCATGTTAGGGAGGAGGGGTGTACTGGTGATGGGGGCATATTAGGGAGGAGGGGTGTACTGGTGATGGGGGCATGTTAGGGAGGAGGGGTGTACTGGTGAAGGGGGCATGTTAGGGAGGAGGGGTGTACTGGTGATGGGGGCATGTTAGGGAGGAGGGGTGTACTGGTGATGGGGGAGGGTGATGGTGGTGGTGGGGGTATGTTAGGGAGGATGGAGAGTGATGGTGATATGTTTGGGAGAAGAGTGGTGGTGGGGGGTGGAAGAGATTGTTGAGAAGCACACGTGACTTGGTATTACCAAACCCTTCCTCCTACTCTTTCTACCCCCACTTGCACTTACCCCACCCCACGTCAACACACACACACACACACACACACACACACATACATACAGTCTCTCTCTCTCTCTCTCTCTCTCTCTCTCTCTCTGTATATGCATAACTCTACACTTACGTCGCCTTAAATAGTTTTATTGGTTTTCAAAGATTATTTTACCACTAACTATAATAGTCGGCAAATTAATGGAACCCTAACCTAACGTAGACAAAACAGTATATAGGTACAGTACAGTTGCGGACACACTTGAAACGGGGCCCTTCATTGAGTATTGGGTACAGTAGGATGAGACTTGTGTGTAGCATAGGGTAGGATGAGACGGTGTGTGTGTGTTAAGGCGCCTCTTATTCTATGCTTGATAAGGGACCCGCTTGAAGTGTGTCTGTTTCATGTGTACTCAACTGTACCATAATCATTCATTCATTCATTCATTTTTTTCAACGGCTCTATAGAACCCAACACTGCTTTGAAACCATAACAGACTCGTACTTCTAGAGGAGGAAGATAAATGGTTCACTGCTTCGATATGATGGGCCTGAAAACTTAGATTGGTGGCGAAGTCAGTAATGTAAAAACAAATACAAATACATACGAACAGTGCATACAAACAAGTACAAGCATACGAACACTGACAAACAAGTACAAACAAACAAGTATTTGCAAAATACATACCAACAATTAAGTGCAAGCATACGAACAAGTACAAACAAACGAACAAGTGTAAACTCGTTGTGGGGTTTAGTGAATACCGAATTAAGTTGTAGTTGTAATATTATACTTGGGTTGTCACGGGTTGCTCTCTCTCTCTCTCTACACACACACACACTCTTCTCTCTCTCTTCTCTCTCTCTCTCTCTCTCTCTCTCTACAGTTACTACACACACTCTCTCTCTCTCAACTACAGTTACTACACACACTCTCTCTCTCTCAACTACAGTTACTACACACACACTCTCTCTCAACTACAGTTACTACACACACACTCTCTCTCAACTACAGTTACTACACACACACTCTCTCTCAACTACAGTTACTACACACACACTCTCTCGTTCAACTACAGTTACTACACACACACTCTCTCTCTCAACTACAGTTACTACACACACACACTCTCTCTCTCAACTACACACACACACACTCTCTCTCAACTACACACACACTCTCTCTCTCAACTACACACACACACTCTCTCTCAACTACACACACACACTCTCTCAACTACACACACACAACCACTGCTTTTTGTTTAGGAAGGATATATGACAGGGATAATTAGACATGGTTTACACAAGCACAAATACCAGTGTACTACATTATCACGTGACATTTCCTCCTTCTCAATTTTTCTTTTCCTCCTCTTTCATTTTTCCTCCTTTCATTTTTCCTCCATCATCATCATATTATTATTACGTAATGTACATTATATATGATCTTCTGGCAGCCTTTCATTGACTTCAGTAGTAAGCTTAAGGTAGCATGAGTATACGAGTGCTCTGCCAACACTTGCGTCATTATTACTCACTCCCTGCCAACACCACTGAACTCGATCACTCGTCGGTCCTCCCAATCTGTGTGTGTGTGTTCTCTTGCCAACACCAGTTTATTATTGCACACCCTTGCCAACACCACAGTTCATTATTACACACCCTTGCCAACACCGCAGTTCATTATTACACATTCTTGCCAACAGCCAAGTTCATGTTTGAATATTCTTGCCAACACCAGTTCTTGTTGATTATTATAATCTTGTCAACCCCCCCCCCCCCATTTCTCTTTCCAAAGTAGGCTAGGAAACTACAGGACCAGATTAATTAAAAATAATGATGGTCTGTTGTTTGGAATAGTTTGGAGGATTTAGGCTATGCAGTTGCTCTAGATTTACCACCAACACTACGGTACTACGAACTACCTCAATGCAACTTTCCTACATAACGGGCCTCGTGAATAGATAGACGGGTAGTATTATTACGAATTGTATCCTGGCTCCACACCACCCGAGCCAACAACTCTGTTAGTTTTCGTTAGGTCAGGGCTCTGTTCGCTGGGTAAAATGAGCTGGGAAAGACAATTAGAGAATTTAAATTAATGTCCTGTGGTTAGTCTTATCTCGGCAACCCAAGCGTAATTTTCAGACAGTTATTGCCACAAATCCAGAGGGTTTACTGTAAACAGATTAATGACAAACAGTACAATGAACCCACATAACACCAACCGTGGGATATATGGGATTAATGTATATAGCACTAATGTTACTTTTAGTGTCGTCATTACCCCATACTGGACCTCGTGAATGGGTTATGTGGCATATGTTGGTTCCCACGGCTTGCGTTCTTTCTTGACCTATTAACGAGGGTACAATTGTGGTCTTGGAAGGAAAGAGAGGTTAAGAGAAGGAAGGGGCAGAGAAGAGGGGAGGGAAGAAGGGAAAGGTTAAGAGGAGAGTGGTGAAGGGAGGGATTGAGAGGTGGGAAAGATTAAAAGGAAAAAGGGGGAGGGAGAGGTTAAGAGGAGAGAGATGTTAAGAGGATAGAGGGAAGGAGAGAGATGTTAAGAAGAGAATGGAATGGGGGAGAGGTTGAGATGAGGAAGGAGAGGGGGAGAGGTTGAGATGAGGAAGGAGAGGGGGAGAGGTTGAGATGAGGAAGGAGAGGGGGAGAGGTTGAGATGAGGAAGGAGAAGAGAGGTGGAGAAGAGGAAGAGAGGGAGAGGTTAACGAGACCCAATTGGTGTAGTCTGGCTCACCATTCACTCAAGATGGTCAATGAACAGACACACACACACACAATTGTGGCGTGAGGAGAGGTTAAGCGGGTATCACACGTTTGGTACATTGGAGCGACTGAGATTCCTCCAAAGTGTGCCAGAAAAGAAACAGGACCAGATTAACAATGATAAATGGTGGTCTCCTGTTGTTGCTTGGAATAGTTTGGAGGAATCATACAGTTGCTCCAGATTTACCACCAACACTGTACCATCCCCTTAACAGGAGTCAATTGGTATACAAGAGTGGTCCACTATTCACTCGAAATGATCATTGATGTGGTGGTCAGTGAGTCAGTTCCGCCCTTCCTTTAGTCTGGGGTTGACATGCTCACATTTATAGAAAGCAGCTGGCCTTTTGTGTGTGTGTCACTCAGTGCTATGTATGTAACGAGACACATACAGACAGAGAAGCGCCCTAACCTACCCTAACCTAACCTACCCTAACCCAGTAGTAAAGTGTTGGTAATTCTGGAGCACATAAATCCTTCAAACTATTCCAAGCAACAACAGGCCACCATTCTTATATGTTAATCTAGCCCAGTTGTTTCATGGCATCCCTTTTAGTCACTTTAATGAACCAACACTGGGCTGTATTCATGATCAACAGTGGTGTTGACGATGGTGTGGTGATGGTACGATGAATTGTCGTTTGTCTATGGAGTCATTTTGCTGGTACCACACCATTGTATGCAAGAATATCCGTGTGTTGATGATGGCATGGAACCGGTGCCATGACTCCATAGGCACGCAAAGGAGCTATTGTACCGGTACCATGCCATCGTCAACACCATGGATATTCTTGCATATGACTCAAAGTATTTTTATTATATATTGTTATTAACATTGTTATTACTATTATTATTGTTATTACTATTATTATTGTTATTACTATTATTATTGTTATTACTATTATTCTAGGTGTTGGAATGGTAATGCGTAAGATGGGTAACGCAGCCACCCCCACCGTTGAGATCACAAAGGATGACGATGGTACATATACACTCAAGACAACTACTACCTTCAAGACATCAGAGATCAAGTTTAAACTGGGACAAGAGTTTGAAGAGACCACACTGGATGGACGCTGTGTTAAGGTGAATATATACTACACACACACACAACTAAAATAAACTATACACACACAACCACTTAAATAAAACTACACACCACTGTACTGTACTGTATTATGTATGCAAGAATATCCGTTGTGTGAACGATGGTGTGATACCAGTACGAAGACTCCATATACACATTACAGAGCCATTGTACCTGTACTATACGATCAACACCATAGATAAAAACTCTTGCATTAGTCAGTATGGTAACAGTACTGTACAATGATTCCATAGCCACACTACAGAGCCATTGTACCAGTATCAAACCATAGAGGAGATTATTATAGCAAAACATATTACTTTTAGGGGATAGTACACTTTTGGTACATTGGAGTATCTTGATTCCTCCAATATATGCCAAGAAACCAGACCAGATTAACAATAATAATGGTGTTTGATGGCCTAGTGTTATCTAGTTTCGAGGAATCAGTTGCACCAGATTTACCAACACTACTATCCCTAAGATGCACAGGTTAATTAAATCCATATACAATTTTTTCATTAATATATTAAAAAGTTAATAACTTTAATATAATCTTGTACTTTTTTATTCATATAATTTGTAAATATTTTTCATAAACATGTTAAAAATAGCAAAGTTAATAAAATCTATGTTTTATCATTTAATTTTACTCATATAATTTTTTCGTTTTTGTAGTAACTATTGTAACTTTAATTCATTAAACATGCGAATTTTTTAATTAAAAATAGTAACATTTATTTAATCTTTTAAAATTTTTTAATTAAGGGGAGAGTATACTTTTGGCACATAGAGCACCTTGATACCTCCAAAGTATGCCAGGAAACAGGACCAGATGAACAAAAATAATGGTGGCCTGTTGCTGGGAATAGTTTGGAGGAATCATAATGCCAAAACTATATAATTATAAAAATATTGTTAATTTAGTTGTAGTTGACGTAATTTGGACTGGAGCTCTTCACACGAGCTTGTCTCTTGCCAGGGTACAGGAGCCACCATCTGTCTAAGGGAAAAAAACTCTTGATGGTACTTTGGAGGGCTACTGATTCCTCCAAACTATGCCAGGAAAAAACAACCTCATTTCGGTTTTAATGGGAAATCCATTTCGTGGCATTGTTTGGAGGAACCAGTAGCCCTCCAATTTATCGAGAGAATATATCAATAATGCACTAGTGATACATTGGAGTGCCTTGATTCCTTAAAAGTATGCCAGGAAACAGGACTAGATGAATAAAAATAATGGTGGACTGTTGCTTGGAAGCGTTTGCAGGAATCATTTACTACAGATTTACCAACACTACTATCCCCTTAATATTAAGTAGTGTGTTATAATAGAATTACTTTTTGAAAGGTTAATATTATAATACAGTAGGCCCATGATATAAGATTATAATATTTATCACATATCTTTAACACAGCCCCAGTAAATCACTTATATATGTATATACAGTAGGCCACCACTTATTACACTCATTGAAGACCATCAAATGTTTTCCCAGGCTTGTGTTATTCATTACCATACAGACTAATGAGTGATTTACTGAGCCTATGTTAAAAAGATAGCTCTAAATTTAATCATCTTATATCGAGGGCCTATTGTATATATAAAAGTGATTTAGTGAGCCTGGTCTTGTATCGAGGGCCTAAAACTCTTAGTACTACTACTGATATAACATTTTTTTCAACAGTCCACCATCACCCTTGACGGCAACAAGATGACACACAATCAGGTTGGGGACAAGGAAAAGAAGGAGAAGAATTCCGTCCTCACCCGTGATTTCACAGACACTGAAATGGTCATGGTAAGATATAATTATAATGTCATAGCATTCTTTGTTATGGGTGTGTATTGTACATATTGTTTGTAATGAATCTGTGCACAGTAAATAAACCCTCTTTGTACATTACACAACCATATACAGTAATGCACTGTTGTTGTTAGTATGGATGTGTACTGCACTGTTTATTTAATCTCTGTACAGTAAACTCTCATTATCCACCACTGGGTTTACGGGTGTGTAATGTAAAGAGGTTTTACTTACTGTACTCAAGATTTATTACAAACAGTACAATACACACCTATAACCACAACAATGCAAAACAAGACATTACTATATTTCTTCTTGTCAGTAATGCTTTGTATAGATAAATAATTTAGTGTTTTTGTTTTTCAGGAGTGCAAAGTTGATGACATTGTCTGCAAGCGCGCCTACAAACGTATTGATTAGATTTCTGCTCAGTATTGTATTTGGCACCTAAAGAATATACAGTAGTGCCTTGTTTGTTTTCTACTGTTGGTGATGTTATGGGTGTGTATTGTATTGTTGTTTGTAATGAATGTGTACAGTAAATAAATAACCCATAAACAAACCCAGTGGTGTATAATAAGTGTTTACTGTATGCAAGATTCATTACAAACAAATGCTACAATAAACATCCATAGCAACAGTATAATATAAACAAGGCATTACTGTACTAAGGTGAACATAATTTTTCTAAAGTATTGGATATAAATAGAAGGTGGTTTTAATAATAAGATTCTCCCTAATGGAATTTTTCATTTATAATTAAGGGGGTAGTACATAGTGTTGGTGAATCTAGAGCTGATTATTCCTCCAAAGTATGCCAGGAAACAAGCCACTAGTATTATTGTTAATCTGGTGCTGTTTGTTCCTGGCTTACTATGGAGAAATCAAGGCACTCCAGTGTACCAAAATAAAGTGTACTACCTCCTTAATTATACTGTACTGGCATAATAACTGAAGCTGGGTATGATCGAGATATTTAAACTGACCAAATATATATAATTATAATGATGTCTATGGAGTAATCATGATATTGAGGGAATGGTAGTAGTATATATTTTTTTAAGTGCCTTGATTCCTCTAAAGTATGCCAGGCAACAAATAGGACCAGTTTAACTAATATAATGGTGTCCTGTTGTTGCTTTGCATAGTTTGGGGGAATCATAGTTACTTTAGATTCACTACCAACAACTTTGTGACTACTAACCCCCTTAAATAATGTTCCTATGAAATTATAACTTCTGTATTATTATTATAAAATGGACAATGTTAGTTGCTTAGTAATTATTATAGTAAACTGGAGGGCTACTGAGTTCTAATTATCTCACAACAGATCCCCTGTTAGTAATATTGAGGTGATTTGTTTCCTGGGATAGTTTTGGAGAAATCTGTAGCCCTCCCCAAAAAAAAACAAGAGGAAATGTTATGCATGAAGTTTCAATACAGATGATAATAATTAATGTTTAATTATCAATTAATGAATCTCAAATTTAATCAATGCTATTTCTACTGGTAATCACTAACTTGTGCATGCACGACATTATATAGTTACTGAAATTCCAGAGAAGGCATTTATAATTTTGTAATAATACTCTTTATACACTAATAAACTTCCACCTTAAATGTATATGTATTATTATTCCAAGTTATATATTTGTATTCAGTACTCCCACAATACGAGATGAATAAATTTATCTTGTATGCATATAACGGTCCCAGTTAATCCTTGTTAGTCTGTATAGTAATGAATAACAAACAAGCCTGGGAAAACATTGGGTGGTCTGAGTGTTGTATTATTAAACTACTACTTCAAGGATAATTCAGGCTCTAACACTCATTTGTGTTGCATAATAATATGAACCAAGCGACAAAGGAGTAGTGATGGAGTTCATGAAGTCAATGTCCAGCAACTTTCCAACAGTGGACACAAATAAAATTATGTAAAAATTCAAACACTGGAGGTTTACAAGTGATGCAGTGTACAGTAATGCCTTGTTTGTTTTGAATTATTGTTATGGTTGTGTATTGTACTGTTTTTAATAAATCTGTGTAAGTAAATTTCACACCCATAAACCCAGTGGTGGATAATGAGGGTTTACTGTACACAGATTCATAGATAATTGGAAAATATTTTATAGAACACTTTAATTACAAAATGTTTACAAAAAGTTACTGAAACAAATGGAAATAAACTTTACAGAACACTTTAATTTTAAAATGCTCTCATAGAACACTTTAATTATAAAAATCTTTTTTATAAAGACATTACAAGTAAATGGGAAGGATTTTTACACAACTATTTGGCTATAAAATGCTCTTACAGAACACTTTAATTATCACATGTACAGAACACTTTAGTTATAAAATGATCTTACAAAAATAAAAAAATACTGAAATACTAATTGTGAAACCTGTACATAACACTTTAATTATTTATCAAATGCTCTTACTGAACACATTAACTATACAGAATGCTCACACAAAATAAATTACCGAAACGTATCAATAAATTAAGGAAATTTCGCTACTATAAAGGAAAATGCTAAAAAATGAAAAAAAATCATAATAATAAAAACAAAACGCCAAACATTATTCTTCACCAAATTAAATAAATTTTTCTACTGGTTATTATGTACAAAATACATATAATAATTAAACAATTATGTACAATATACATATAAAAAGAATTACAATAATTCTGAGGGGATAGTAGTATACTTTGGTACAATGGAGTGCCTTGATTCCTTCAAAGTATGCCAGGAAACAAATGGAACCAGATGAACAAAAATAATAGTGGTGGCCTGTTGTTGCTTGGAATAGTTTGGAGGAAGTGCTTGCTCCAGATTTACCACCAATGCTGTACCATCCCCTTAAGAAATAGTCCCATCAATTAAGGGGGTATATAGTACAGAGTTGTTGGTAAATCTGTAGCAACTACAGATTCCTCCAAACTATACCAAGCAACAACAACATGCCACCATCATTATTTTTGTTAATCTGGTCCTGTTTATTTCCTGGCATACTTTGGAGGAATCTATGTACCAAAAGTATATTAAAACCACCTTATGATAAATTGGAGGGCTACCGATTCCTCCAAACTCTTCCAAGCAACAGATCCCCCCCATTGGAGTAACATTACAGTCATCTGTTTCCTGGCATAGTTTGGAGGAATCAGTAGCCCTCCAATTTACCATCAACAGTTTCTAGACCCCATTAATATTACCAGGTACAAACTTATTACTTTCTTGTACAAAAACACTTTAATTGAGAGAGAAAGAGACAGAAAAAGAAAGAGAGAGGGTGGGTTGTATTCAAGAATGTTGGAGATGTTGACAATGGTGTGGTACTGGTACGATGACTCCACAGATACACTACAGACTCAACGTACCAGTGCCACATCATCGTCAACACCATGCCATACGGCCCATAGTAACACAAGACAAGCAGTAGTAATAGTAGTTTTATATTAAGGAAAGATATTATGCCAGTAAATTGGTGGGCTACTGATTCCTCCAAACTGTGCTATGAAACAGGTCCCCTATTAGTACCATAGAGGGCGTCTGTTTTCTATTACAGTTAGGTCTATATTGTAGGGGATACAAGGCTGATTGGTGGGCATCCCCATCACCCACCATTCATGTGATGGTGCATTCAGCCTTGCATCCCCTACAATACAGGTGTGTGTGTGTGTGTGTGTGAGGGTTGGGGATCCCACTCTCTAACAATGACCCCACTAAAGGTTAGCCTTGGAATTGGACCCCTTGCCGATCAGGGGTCCTTCACTGGCACTAGAGCCTCCCTACCCCTAGAAAAAGGGAAATGAGGTATTGTTGATGATGATGGAATCAGTATCCCTCCAATTTCCCATACAGGAGAATCTGCCCTTAAGGTGTACCATGTAGACTTGAACAATGACTCGTATAACCGGAATCAGGTGTGTTGCATTCACTGTTCTTGTCTTCATTCACATGATATCTGTATGAATGAGATTATATATACCCTTAGATAAACAACCATGACCTCACCTCATCTCACATGATACCTGTATGAATAATATTATAATTATAAACCCTCAAATATATAACACTGACCTGACCTGACCTCACATGATATCTGTATGATTGAGATTATGTAATTATATCTTTCGATTAGCCCTGTGCAACCTGCATGCCACCCAAGACCTTTCAAAATTAACTATTGTACAGTACAGCCCTTGGGGCAAACTGCCAAGCCATAAATTTAGAATAATTATTATTTATTATAATTTGATTTATAAGTTTTTTTTTTTTTTTTTTTTTTTTTATATACTGTACTACATTCACATATCCTGTGAAGCCTTTTTATGCAGCAGAATGTTAGAAATGTGAGTACATGGGTGATTTTTGCTGTTTAGTTTTTCAGAGCCAGTCATTGTAACACCCTGATGTGTGACCCTCCATAACATAACAATATTGACTTAGTGGCCCTTCATTTGAAATGGTTGCACATCCCTACTTTAAACAAACAGCCATGACCTGACCTAACTTAACATGACCTAGCCCAACGTAACCTAACCTCACACGATATCTGTCTTTAGACTCCAGGTCGAGATTGTACATTGGAGTGCCTTGATTCCTCCAAAGTATATATGCTAGGAAATAAACAGGACCAGATTAACAAAAATAATGGTGTTGGTCGCATCTTGTTGCTTGGAATAGTTTGGAGGAAATATGCAATTGCTCCAGATTTACCAACACCAACGCTGTACTAATTACTGTACCTCCTTAATTACCAAGAACCACCCCACACCTTTCATTACATTACCGGTACCAATATTCTCTCAACCATTCCACACCTTTCATTAGTTTACCCACATCCCCTCAACCACCCAACACCACACTCTCTCAACTCCCCCTCACACCTTTCATTAAGTTATCCACACACACCCCACACCTTTCACTTGTTTACCCACATTCCCTCAACCACCCCACACCACACTCTCTAATCTCCCCCCACACCTTTCAAAATTTTCCCATCTCACCTTGATTAATTGCCACTGCACGTGTTTTGATTCATTGAGTCCTGTTCCATTTATATCCCTTCATAATTCTCTCCCCCTAAAGATTCTGTCTGTCTGTCTCTAAATTCATTACAAAAACATTACAACAACAGTGAAAAACAAACAAGGCATTACTGTATAAATATTACATACATTATCAATAATTCCATAACCTCTGAAAGTGAAGGAGTGTTTCGTGTTTCAGTCTCTGTCTCTCTTCCTGTCTCTTTGTCTCTCTCTCTGTCACTTACCTTATCAATAAATTCATAACTTCAGAGAGTGCCTGTAGGTCGTATCCAGTAAAGCGATGTAGTGTGTTAGACCAGACTGGGTTGAATTGACACAGTAGTCGACCACACGCCACACAACCAGCAGCTACCAGAGAATTACCCCATTGCAGAAAACCCTGATCTGGAAAACGAGAGAGAGAAAGAGGAAAGATAATTACAAAAAAAGAAAAAGAAATTGATCTGCAGAGAGAGGGAAAAAAAATATGATCTGGAGAAAGAGAGAGATAGATAGATAAGGGGCAGGAGAAGGTTGAAAGATAATTTTATATTTCTTTTCCCACTGCAGAGAAAGAAGGATCGAGGAAAGATAATTATGATTTTCTTTTCCCATTGCAGAAAACAAGGTCTTCAGAGAGAGAGAATGTCCATGAATAAAAAATAATGATGACAATTCAATTTTTATGTTTTTTTTTATTTTAGAAGTATAACACCTCACCAAGCAAAGAAATGTCCATGAATAGAAAATGTATTCTTAGGATTATGATAATATATACAAGTATAATAACTCACCATGCAGAGATATATCCAAGAATCTAGCGGTGTAGTTCCATAGTGATATTCGTGTGAGGTGTGTATTGGCGATGGTGTTACCGCTGACGGTGTCACCAACACTAAGACCTACAGACAGGTACAGTTCTGCAAAGTGGGCAACCGTCACTGTTCCTAGAAACAAGACAAATTTTCATACATATAATACCTTTGTTTATTCATAGTAGAGTAATAGTAAATGAATGGACAGAACTCACAACTGCTATACAGTAGTATTCAACATTAGGATGCTATGTAAACAAACACATGGTGCCACATTTACTCACAGTACTGTAATAGTAAATGAATAAACAGAACTCAATCCAGCTATAGTATCCACCATAAGGATGGTATGTAAGCAAGCAGTGTTGCCACAATTCACCTAATCCACCGGACATTGTGCTCGTTACTAGTGGAGGCAACTGTACTTGTTATGTGGCACTACTGTATAATATCTAACACTTTGGGATGTATGCATGAATATCTATAGTGTTGACTTTGGTGTGGTACCAGTATGAATGCTCTGTTGTTTGTCTATGGAGTCATTGTACCGGTATCACACAATCGTATGCAAGAATATCAATGGTGTTGACGATGGTGTGGTACCAGTACGATGGCTCTGTAGTTTGTAGTGTGTCTATGGAGTCATTGTACCAGTACCACACCATCATCAACACCACCAATCTTCTTGCATACAACACTTTCTTTTGTAATGAATTTGGGTATGAAAATGGGTGACTTCTGATTTCTCTTGACCATGATACGAAACAAGCTCCTTCCATATAGGTGGCGTTTCGTGGCAACTATTTGAAGGACCCCTTTATCTCCAATTTTCTGACTACATCACAGGGTCCCTTAATATAAAATTGGTGTGCCTTAATTCCTGCAAAGCATGCCAGGAAGCAAACAGGCACAAATGAAAAACAAAACTAATGGTGTCCTGTTGTTGTTGTTGCTTGGAATAGTGTGGAGGAATCATACAGTTGCTCCAAATTTACCCCCATCAACACTGTAATACCCCCTCATGTAACTCTTACAATCTATACCTACATACCTACATTCCAGTTGAAGAATTTTAGCATGAATATCTCCATTGCGTTGAATATGGTAATACCGTACTTGTTCTTGGCAAATATGTTCAAATCGGGTATTCTTGGTACATTCATGTCTTTCTCCTCAAATTTGGCTGAAATAGAAAAACAGATATTATAATTATACCATTGCAAATAAATAATAATAATAATAACAACAACAACAACATAAAAACAATAAATTAATAATAAGTGACCATAGTTTTAATGACAAGTTAATGAATATCAATACAGTAATGCCTTACTTGTTTTGTACTGCTGTATGTTGTTATGGGTGTGTGTTGTACTGTCTGTAATGAATGTGTGTAAAGTAAATAAACCCTCTCTGTATATTAACACCCATAAACCCAGTGGTGGACAATGATTGAGGGTTTACTGTACACAGATTCATTACAAACAGTACAATACACACCCATAACAACACACAACAACAAAGCATTTCTGTATATCCCACACTACCCTCATCTCACCGCCCCATCCCCCTCCATTGCACCCCCTTCAAAGTATGCCTCATCATTAGTCTAATCACATCACATATTCTCCTTGCATCCTCACAACATGGCTTCAGACCACTACACTCAACAAACACTCTTCTCACAGACCTCACACAAAATATTTATGATGGTATCAACTTAGAGACCTCCACACAGAACACTCATCACATTGGACTTTAACAAAGCATTCAATGCCATCTCCCACCACAACCTCACATACAAAATATACAACACAAACATGCACAACACCAAGAGCTGGCAAGCCAAATTTTTGGGAGGAAAAGTAGCCCATGTTACATTTGCTGGTCAGTCATCAAACATTAGAAATTTCACCAACGGTGTCCCCAAGGATCTGTACTTTCACCCTCTGTTTTCAATTTATACATGCATGACCTACCAACACCCCAGGCACCACAAATACACGCAGCTTCCTACACAGACGACATAACACTTACATGTACACACAGAAATGCAGACACAGCCACTCACATCCTCCAACCCTACCTCAACACACTTTATGCCTGGATCACCACAAACATACTTAAAATAGCACCCACCAAGTCAACTGTCACTCTTCTCTTCAACTGGAATGTTGAACACCACTCCACACCACACCTCACCATAAACAACACACCTATACCACACACACACACACACACACAAAATACTTGGCATAACGTATAACACATCTATGTAATTCAAACAACATATCACAACCATAAAGAACAAATGCATGCAATGACTTAAAGCCCTCAGATCACTTGCCAGTACAACATTTGGACACAACAAAGAAACCACAACCACAGTGTACAAACAATATATCCGATCAGTGATGGATTATGCAAGCCCTGCCTGGGCCTCAAACCTCACCGAGACTCATCTCAACACCCTTCAGACCATACAAAATAGAGCCCTAAAGATAATCACAAGCTGCACATCCACCACACCTACAGACCACCTACACCATGAAACCAAAGTCCTCAAGATCAAGGACCACCTTGACATGAGAGGCACACTTACTGCAGCCTCCAAAAACCCACACCATCCACTACACTACATGGCAGAACACCCACACATGCCAAGGAACATCAAAACAACACCCAGTACACGATACCATACACAAATACTATCATCTCTTTCACCCTGCCCACCCCAAACCAGTCTCCAGAAACATATCCATACTCAAATCACTCACCAATCCATCCAAACACTCAAGAACAACACTCAGCTGCATGCACGACCTCCTGACATCCACCCATCTGAATCCTCCCTTCCCCGTGAGGACAGAATCCACCTGGCCAGGCTGTGATGTGGCCAGCACCCGGCCCTTCTGACTTATCAGAAGAAGCTGGATGGAGCTATTGTAGATGCCTGTCCAGAAAGCAACACAGCACCCCATTCTATTAAACATAGGCCTATTATGGAAGACTGCAATGCACACAATCACACTCGCCAACAACACAACATACACTCTCTGAGGGCACTGTGGGAAAGCCCGGTTCAGGCCATGACCTTCCTCAGGAGCTTGGGGCTGCTTGGCCAAACAGCTTGAGGAACTTCACAACAACAACTTATTATCCCTCTTATACTGTATATTAAACTATATATTACCCTCTTCATGTTACTTACTGGCCACAAGTATAGCTGTGAGTGCATATATTAAACTGTATAATTATAAACCCTCTTATTATTACCTACCAGCTACAAGTATAGCTGTGAGTGCTGTTAGTTTAAGTTGACTATCATTAATGTGGTGACCATCCATGAACCGGTCCAGAAGGTAGACAGCAAGGTGAGTTGTTACTACACTCAGCTTCAGTTGTTCAGTAACAAAGCAAAGGAACTCTACCAACTGACCTCTTGTTGATAACTGAAAGAAAATACACAATGATTACTTAGTGCAGTCATCTCTTACACACACACATACACTCAGCTTCAGTTGTTCAGTAACGAAGAAAAGGAACTCGACCAACTGACCTCTTGTTGCGACTGAGAGGTAAATAATAGTACAGTATATCATAAAATAAAATGAAATAAGTAATGCCTTGTATTTTTGCACTGTTGTGTGTTGTTATTATGGGTGTGTATTATGCATTGCGCTGTCTGTTTGTAATGAACCCGTGTACAGTAAACCCTTGATTATTATCCAACACTTGGTTTATCCATGGGTGTGTAATGTACAGTCGGCAAAAAAGTTTCGTTACCATCCTTTTAACAGTGTGATGTAATGTTGGTAGGCCTGACTGGTAAGTCAGGTGTGGCGCGAGCATGGAGGTAGTATAGGTGGAGTCGCCATGGCTCACTAATCCAGGGGAGTAAAGTGAAGCTGCCGAACTGTCATTTTCGGTGCCTTCAATATGGCGGACACCAAGATATGTTTCAGTAAAAGTAGACTTCTGACCTGACATACAAAGGTATGCGCCATCTTGAAGGCACCGGAAATGACAGATTGGTGGCTTCACAAATCAGGTCCTACTGGCGCCTCCACCTATACTACCTCCATGGGCGCAAGTGTCATATATACCTCCGTCACCCTCCCGGACCCCTCAGTGTCTAATGGGCAAGCAAGTAGGAATGACGTACTTTTACCCAGTGCTACTCTTTCTGGGTATTTCAAGGTTATTCTTGTTCTAAAATACTCAAACGTATATCTTTATGTTTAATGATGAATAGTTAAATAGTAATAGTTCTTGAACACTCAAAATTTAATTTAAAATCAGTTAAACTTTTGATATAAAAAGAAAGGGAATGCCTTGTGCTAAATTGTCGTTGCCGCTGCCCGGGAGGCACAGCTGCTCAGACGGCCGAGTACCAACCCTGCCGCGCTTATCCATGTTAAAATTAACGTAGGGGTGGTAACGAAACTTTTTTTGCTGACTGTACAGAGAGGGTTTATTTACTATATACATATTCATTACAAACAGTACAATACACACACTCACAAGAACAACAACAATAGTGCAAAACAAAAAAGGCATTATTGTATAAATTAACTAATGAACTAACAAACTAACTAACCTGTGGAGAGTTTCCGTTGTAAGGGAGTTGTTGTGCTTCTCTGTGACGCATCCATAACAACACTTCATCAGCGTAGTCTGTCACATAGGCTCTGTACTGGGCCATTATCTGGGGTCATTGGAAATAAAGAGCAATAAATAGCGATGAGAGAAATAAGGCAATAAAAGAGTGATGGGAAAAATAAGGGCAATAAAGAATGATGAGACAAATAAGAGCAATAAAGAGTGATGAGAGAAATAAGGGAAATAAAGAGTGATAGGAGAAATTCAGGCAATAAAAAGTTATAAAAGAGCAATAAATAAAGAGAGCACACATTCATTACCAACTGACAGAAATGGGCATAGAATATCTAACAACAAGTAACATGCAATACACACCCATAACAACAACAGTAAAAAAAAAAAAAAAAAAAAAAAAAAAAAAAAAAATTACTGTACACAACTAAACAAGCCCTGTACTATACCCTAAAATATTGGTGGTAAATCTAGAGAAATTGATTCCTCCAAAATATTCCAAGCAACAAACAGGACACAATCATTATTTTTATCCATATTCCCGGCATAACTTTAAAGTAATCAAGGCACTCCAATAATAATAATAATGATGATGATAATAATAATAATAATATACTGGGTCAACTCGCCTGGACGCTGACGATATAGGTCCTCTCAGGTCATTCCATCCATTCTATCTCTTCTAACATTAATACTATACTACATTACATCTTTTCATTAATAAGAAATAGCCATAATATTGTTTAATTCCACCTTCAATATATAAGAAGTGATTTTAATTAATGTTAAGAGATCGAACTGTAAAATGAGGTTAAAAATGTGTTTACTCGCGATGGCGGTGCGCTGGGACAGGACAGGTGTGTTTGTATGTGTGTGTGAGGTATATTTTCGGTACACTTAAGTAATTTAATTCCTCCATAGTATGCCAGGAAACAGGACCTGAGTAACACAAATAAAGGTAGCCATTTGTTGCTCAGAATAGTTTGGAGGAATCAGGTTACTCCACATTGACCCCCAACACCGAGCAACACGTGGGTTTGTTTACCTGCGACATCACCAAATTATACAATAAACAAGAGTATTTTATAAATATAACCTGGAAATTATTATGATATATTAACTTAATGGGGCACAATTGACCCTCTCTCAAACAATATTAATTAAATATACAATAAGTTGGTAGATGCGTTAAATGTTCTTATCAGTACAGTGTATATATATTTACCTTAGGGATGAAATATATTCTTGACAATTCATACAGCTTCCACAGCAGACCGTTGTGTATACATCTTGTAGTTGTGGAATTAATATATTATTTACAAACAACAACAGTTCTAAACAAGACGCTTCATTACCATTAATTTGAGTATCACACACATACAACCTCTCCCTCTAATGGTGTGGTGACTACTGACTGACTGAGTGAGTGACTGACTGACCGAGACTGACAGACTGAGACACTGAGTGACCGAGTACGACCACTGGCGACCGAGTGTCTGTACAGGACCGTATTCAAGAACATCATGGTGTATACGATGGTGTCATGCCGGTACGATGACTCCATAGACAAACAATACAGCCATCGTACCGGTACCACGCTATCGTATACACCAAGGCAGAGAGATATACACCTCAAATGTTCTTGAAAAATGAAAATGGACCGGTGTGTCACCATTAAGCCAGGTTATCCATTTGTATTTATTAACTGAATAACCCAAATTTACCCCAATAACTTGTATAATGTATCAGTTTTTATATTAGTTAGCCTAAGACGACCTTATTTTTCTAAAGCTGGGAATGAGACATATTAAATTGTATAAATAAAAGTTAATTTTTAAAAATTATTCTCACCGAAATTTATCATAATAATTATCTTCAATGTATGATCTATTTATAATGCTTCGAGGTGCATTTCTCTATTAATATATTTTAGTCAATCCCCTCCCCTCCCTCCCTCGACCTTTCCTTACCTCTCCTACCCTTCCCCACATCCCTCCCTCCTTCCTTTACCTGAGTTACCTCCCTCCCTCCTTCCTCCACAATCACTTTCTTCCTCCCTCCTGTTGGTCTAACAGTATCTCCATCACACATCACATACTTGAGGGGATATAGTATACTTTTGGTACACTGGAGTCCCTTGATTCCTCCACAGCATGCCAGGAAACAGAACTAATGAATAAATATAATGAAATCCTGTACCACCAACACCACTGTACTATATAATATACCCTAGTTTGACTATGGGCCATATGCAAAATATCCATGGTGTTGATGATGGTGTGGTACTGGTACTTGTAGTGTGCCTAAGGAATCATTGTATTGGTACCACACCATCCAATACCAATTCACCAACAAGAGAATCTCCCCTTTACAGAGAAACATAATAATAATAATAATAATTAATAATAATAATAATAATAATAATAATAATAACAGTTAAAATAGATAACATTTTATTATCATAATTTAAATCATATATTAAATACAATACAACTTTGAGGAGTAAGTTCTTACTCTATATACAATAACTAACTTTAGTTAAAATTAAGTTGCTAAATAATATACACACCTATGTATAAATTCATGAATATTTACAACTACTGTACTACTTACTGTAATGTACTGTAATGCCTTGATTTGTACTGCTGTTGTTGTTGTTATGGTTGTGCATTGTACTGTTTGTAATTAATCTGTGTACAGTAAACCCTCATCATTATCCACTCCTGGGTTTATTTATGGGTGTATAATGTACAAAGGTTTATTTACTGTATACACATTTATTACAAACAGAACAATACACACCCATAACAACAACAACAACAGTGCAAAACAAACAAGGCATTACTGTAAAATGCCTTTATTTGTTTTAAATGCATAGTACAAATAATTAACTAACTCCTTCTTAAACATATAGGCTTCCTTCAAAATGAGGGACATAATAATATTGATTGAATAATTTGTGAATCTCTTGCATTTAATTATGAATTTCATAGTGTAATGATAATATAATGGCGTAGGGAAGTGGCGTCCCCATCGCCCACCATTCTTGTGATGGTGCAGTCAATCTCATATCCCCTACGATACAGGAAGGGGGAGTGATGGTTGGGGACTCTGCCCTCTAACAATGAATGACCCCACAAAAGGTTCAAATACCCTCGAGTTTAGACCCCTTGCCTGTTGGGGGTCCTACACTGGTGCTAGAGCCTGCCCACCCTTTGAAAAGCAAAGGGAAATGGGGTATTGATGATGATGATTGTTATTTTAAGATAGGCAAAATATAGGACAGGCATACTGTATTCTGTACTGTTGTTTATATTGAAGAAATGAAGGATTATTTCTCTTGTATCTCATTCTTCTTTTCTCTTGGCAGTGTGGAACGTCTGCTGAAATATTATTATGTTGTGTTAAATAAAGCATATATCTAATGCATTTACTACAACGGGATAATAATATATAAGTACTGTACGATAATGCCTTGTTTACACTGTTGTTTTTGTGGGTGTGTATTGTAATGTTTGTAATGAATGTGTGCAATAAATAAAACCTTTTTGTATATTACACACCCATAAATAAACCCAGTGGTGGATAATAAGGGTTTCTTTACAGTATACAGATTCATTACAAACAAATTGTGCAATACACAGCCACAACAACAGTGCCAAACAAACAATGCATTAAGGCAGTGTTATTCACTAATTTTTTCACGAGAGCCAAAAGTTCAGGACATATTCAGAGTGAGAGCCGCATAAGCCATAAACCACATGGATAAGCAGAAAAAAATAAATATAGGAACTAAATAATTTATTTTTGTGGGTTTCCATAACCACAGATTTATATGATACGGCATAGTGATGCAATTTATATCTAATACTTTGGACTTTTTCTCTGATCACTGATGATTTTCTCTCTCTCTCTCTCTCTTGGGAGCCGCCAATCAGGTCATTGCGAGCCGCCACTGGCTCGCGAGCCGCACAATGAAGACCCCTGCATTAAGGGGATAGTATACTTTTGGTACATTGGATTCCTCCAAAGTATGCCAGGAAACAGGAGGACCAGATGAACAAAAATAGTGGTGTCCTGTCGCTTGGAATAGTCTGGAGAAATCAGTTGCTCCAGATTTAACAACACTGTACTACCCCCTTAATAACGTATCCCTTAAATTAAGTCAAATTAACTTTTAGATGAATGACTGAACACTTTAGACTGAGCATAATTAACTGCTTTGTTGACTGTTGCTGATGTGGTGTTGTTGTTGTTAGCTGAAATATTTACACCCAAACTTGTACTGCCCTGAAATGAAAGATTTATTAATAAGAGTGATATTATTAAACTGCAGTAATACCTTGTTTGTTTTACACTTGTTGTTATTATTGTTGTTATGGGTGTGTGTTATACCGTTATCTATGAATCTGTGTGCAGTAAACCCTCATTACCCACCATTGTGTTTATGGGTGTGTAATGTATGTACAGTTGAAAGAGGGTGAACTGTACTGTACACACATTCATTACAAACGGTACTGTACAATACAAACCCATACAACAACAACAACAACAGAGAAAGACAAACAAGGCATTATTGTACTATGTCTTCGAGGAAAAGGCTCTTCGTCACTCACTTCGCCTTGCAAAGTAATGCGAATTGAGCAACGAAGAACCTTTTCCACAAAGAAATAGTTTAATAATACCACTTAAGGGTAGATTCTTTTGTTGGTAAATTAGAAGGCTACTGATTCCTCCAAACTATGACATGAAACAACAGATCATCCCCCACTGAGGTAATTAATTTGTTTCCTGGCATAGCTTGGAGGAATTAGTAGCCCCCCAATTTTCCAACAAGAGAATCTCCCCTTGAACTTGTACTTTCCTGAAATATTAGAAGATATTTTGACTTTGAAATATGGAAAGCCTATAATTATAATACAGTACTGTACCTGCTTGATTCCTCCAAGCTATTCCAAGCAACAACAGGATATTATACCATTATTTTTGTTCATCTGGTCCTGTTTGTTTCCTGGCATGCTTTGGAGGAATCAAGGCATACCAATGTACCACAAGTATACCATCCATTTAAACCATTAGAGTAAATGATAATGAGGATGAGGATTTAAGAAGGATGATCAGGAAGGACTGAGAGAATTATAAGCATAGGATAATGAGGAAGGTATGAGTACAGTATATTATGAAGGAAAAAGATGAAAAATGAGTGAATTATTAAATGAGAGAGAGAGAGAGAGGTGGTGGTAGGAATGAAGTGGAGGAAGGAAGGAATAAATTATGAATACTGTACAGCAATAAGATTATCAATTATTTAAATAATCCATATTAAGCGGGTAATAATACACTTTTGGTACACTGGAGTGCCTTGATTCCTCCAAAGTATATATGCCAGGAAACAAACAGGACCAAACTAACAAAAATAATTATTGCCTGTTGTTGTTCTTGCTTGGAATAGTTTGGAGGAATTATTCTGTTGCTTCAGATTTACCACCAACACTGTATTAACTCCCTTTCAATAAACACAATAAAATACATAATACTAACTTTAAAATCTCTCAGTTCGTGCTGTGTTGCGTACAGGAGTCTGGTGGCCTCGCGGAGTTTGGTGTCCAATTCTTCAGTTGTGAATAATAAATCACTGACTTGGGTCTGTAGTGTGTCTATTACGTTCTGTTCAAATTCTTCCTTCTTCTTTTCCTTCTCCTTTTGACGTGAGACCTCGAATACCAGGATGCCCACCGCTATGGTGAATATTAATCCCTCTCCTGAAATTATGAAATAAATAATAACATAAATAATAGTAGATACCAATATTATTATTATTATTTCATATTTTATTATTCAATATCATTATTATTACTATTATCATTATTATCATTACCATAATTATTATTATTATTAACTCACCTAATAAATTTCCTCCCAGTTCAATAGCAGCCTCTTCACTAAGCTTAGGTATGGTACTGGTCTGACTAGATTTGCCAATATTCATTACATACATCTTCATACGCACTTCACACCAATGGTAAACTGCAAGGAAATGGTCAATATTATTATTATTATAGGGCTTTGACACACATACACACAAACCAGAACCTGGTGTATACACACCAATACCTTCCTTATTACACCCACCCACCAGAACCTTCCTTAGTACACACACACACACCAGATTACACATAACACCGAAGAAAATTGGGTATCTATTGAAAGAATTACCGTTTTGTAACAGTGTTGCCAGATCCAGCTAGGTCCCAGTATTTTGCCCCAGTCATTTCCTGTACTTTATCACGGCTATTTCCCGGTAGTTTGCCCAGGTTATTTCCCGGTATTTTGTCCAGGTTAGGTCCCGGTAGTCTGCTGTGGTCTAGGTTAGGTTAGGTAAGGTCAGGCTAATTTCAAAATGCCCCATGTGAATATGCCCTATCTTGGAAATGGGGCATTTGCAGAGGATATGCCGGTAATTGAAGAAATTTGTCTTAGAATGGTCTAAGTAAGTGGATAATGAAGGTAGAAAAACCGTACGCAACAACGGTAATTCTTTCAATATTTACCGAAAATCGTAAGTACCGGTATATTACACCTACTTATACTTACATTGTGCTGGAGGCATTAATATATATGTTCTGAAAAAGTGGCTATTCTTGGCTCGGTTTTTAGCGGCATTAGCAAGTGGCTTCGATACCTGTTTAATTACTAAAGCACCTAATTTAGCAATGGGAAATCCTACTGCCATGATATCGGCTCTGGTGGTAGACCAATGTTATTGTTGGTGTAATGTTGTTGTTGTTGTTGGTTAAAATATGGCTTTGCAACGGCACCTCCTAACCTATTAATAGTTTCATGTTTGTATTATACAATGAATTACTACTTGTATCCACTACTTCATTTTACACTCAGTCCCTCATTGAAGACTACCAAATATTTTCTGTTATTCACTACCATACATACAAAATTAATATAAATAAACTTTTCAATTAACTTCAACCATAAAAGTGATCGACTTGACCCGTCCTGTGCTAAAAGGATAATGCTAAATTTAATCATTTTATGTTGAGGGCTTGCTGTAATTTAATTATTTCCTTTAAATTACATATTCTTTATTTCCCAAAATTTATTCTGTCTTTCTTTTGGTTTATGTTTTTGCCACAGAGCAGAATGTTCTCTTTCAATTAAAGTCTTATCTTCCTTCTATGTCCAGTTCTCGTTATGTATTATATGCTGGATATTGTATCAAAAACTCCCAAATACACCTGACATTGTGTATTGTCATCAGAATGTATATCTGGTTAGTGGGAGATTTGATTTGAAAATTTTATCGTTGCAAAGGGATACAACGAAGGAAAAGGCCAGAGCCTGCTGACCAACTCCCCAAACAATTTCATAAAGTTATAAAAAATTATTAATGTAAAAATACAAAGGTTTAAAGGAAATATATCAAAGAAAAAATATATATAAAATGGGCCAATTATATAGGAAATGTTATGAGATTTATGGGAACAGCAGGTGGTATTATTAAACAAAGAAAAGTTCTCTTCGTCGTTCATTTATTATTATTTTGCAATATGAATTGAACTACGAAGAGCCTTTTCCCCCATAAAACCAGAGGTGGATATTAATGAGGATTTACTGTACACATATAAAAACAAACAGTGCAATACACACCCATAATAACATCAGTGCAGAACCAGGCATTACTCCCTCTCCCTTAATAAAATTGAACAGAAGGATGTAAGCATATTACTATTATTACAACAGGGCATTTTATTAGTTTCATAAATTAAAAGTTTCACAAAGGATTAAAAAAAAATACAGGGTTTTAATTTATGGGATAATAACACACTTGTGGTAGATTGGAGTGCCTTGAAACCTCTAAAGTATGCCAAGAAACAACAGTACCATATGAACAAAAATAATGATGGTAACTTGTTGCTGCATTAGTTTGGAGGAATCAGTTGCTCCAGATTTACCACCAATGTCCCTCCTTTTCGTTTATCTCCTTCTCTTTTCCACTGTTCCTCCATTCAATCTGTTTCACTTTTTTCCTTTTCTCTTTTCCTCTCTATTTCCTTCCCCCTTCCACTGTCCCTCCTCTTCATCTCCTTCACTTCTTCCCTTCCACCATAATTAAGTGATAACCGAACTTTGTTTTGACTGGTGGATCTGTGAAGACTGGACTGGCCAGAGTGGAGACAGGGAGGGCGAAAGCAGCGTCTTGGAAGGGACCAACCATAGAGCCTCTTGTCATCCATCCTAAGTCACCCTAAGAAACAGAGAGAAAAAAACCCCAGTGTAAGTCACCCTAAAAAGAATTAAAAAAAAGTGTAAGGCACCCTAAAAAGAATAAAAAAAAGTGTAAGTAGCCCAAAATAGAGTAAAAGAAAAACAAAACAGTGTACCATATGTCATCCTAAAGAGCAGAAAGAAAAAAAAAAATAGTGTCACCCTTAAAGCAGAGGGGAAAAAATGGTGTAAGTCACCCTGAAAACAAACAAGGTATTAATATATTATGTAGGCAGATATATTCATAACTTAACCAAAGCAAACCTAAACTGACCTAAGAAAAGCTAACATAACCTAACCCAACCTAACTTAACCCCAACCCAACCTATCCTAACCATACCCAACCTAACCTAACCTAGTCTAACCTTACCCCACTTCGAGCCTTGTCTTCGGAATATTCAGCGGCCACTTCGTTGAATTTCGAGCCAGACTTGATTTTCTCCATTGCTTCTAAAACCTTGCTTTGCTTCTCACAGAGGATATGACGGACCTGGAAAATAAATATATACATAAAAAGATGTATGATTATTTTATTAAGGAGGTAATAATATACTTCTGGTACATTGGAGTCCCTTGATTCCTCCAAAAGTATGTGAGGAAACAAACAGAACCAGAAAACAAATATATTAAAAGATGATCATTCAATTAAGGAGGCAATGCTATACTTTTGGTATATCAGAGTGTGTATTACAGATGGTTGTGATGTACTGTAATACCTTGTTTGTTTTGTACTGTTATTAGTGTTGTTCTGGGTGTGTATTGTATAGTCACAGCACATAGTCCTTGACCAGACTTCCCCTTACACTCTGGTCAAGGACTATGGGTCGATTCCACAGTGGTATTCGTTTGTAAGCTTCCTAACTAACCACACTTGTAAGGCTTCATTATTTTCCAAACGCTGAGTATCGGTATTCACAAAATCTATCAAACAGTTAGATAATGATGATCACTGCATAGTTTACTCACCAAATTCATTAAATAATTCACCCATAAGTCATTAACACAGCTAAGATTCTTTTGTTTGCATATTTACAAACCATTACCAACCACTGTGGAATCGACCCTATGTGCCGCAGTTGTACTGTTTGTTTGTAATGAATGAGTGTACAGTAAACCCTCAATCATTCTTATCCATCACTGGGTTTATACTTATGGGTGTGTAATGTACAAAAAAGGTTTATTTAACGTTACTGTACACACATTCATTACAAACAGGACTATACACACACAACCATAACAACAACAGTACAAAACAAACAAACAAACAAAGAATTACAGTGAAATAAAATACCTAGTTAATTAATTACCTTTACTGATGTTCCTCCTTTCTTTTCTTTACCTTCTGCTCCCTTGTCTGCTCCTCCTCCTCCTTTACCTCCACCTTTACCTCCTCCTCCTCCTCCTCCTGCTGCTCCTTTACCTCCACCTCCTCCCCCTTTCTTTCCTCCACCCATTAATTACAGTCTGAATAAAAAGGAAATAATGGAATAAAGTTGTTAAAAAGGACTGTGTGCACGATGGGATGAATGGATGACATGCGGTGTTGACAACTTATTATTGTTATTCGCCTTTCCAACGGTGCTTTGTTTTGATTTTTAGTTGTATTGAATTGAAAAGTTTATTATTGCAGGCATACAAGTGATACAATACTCATACAGCCGTGAGCTCTATAACGAACTGGAGGTGCCAAGTGTATATTTATTTCACCGAGTTCGTTGATAAGGGTGGCGCTGGTATAGTGGCGGCCATATTGGAACACCTGTATTAGAGGCATGAAAGTATTGATGTACTGCACTCACTACACTCCTACAATTAAATTTTCGGATATTATGGTTAATGTGTAGCCTATGGGTGTAAAAGGGCTGATTCACACTACACCGTCACAGCACCAACACGTCACATCTCATCACATCATGTCACCGTCCCGTTAACTGTACATGTATTCACACCATCCATCACGTCACGTCACCTTTCCGTCAAAAGCCTGGTGCAGTTCCCTCTCATCCTTCAAACATAATGGCACCACAGAGGCTTGAGTTGAAGAAGCTGGTAATAATTGTACTGCTGTTACATGAAAAGGAGCAATTATACTAGAAAAAAAAGAAGATATGGTTACATAAATCCCTGAGGAAAAGACATGTAAAAAGTGAATAGGCCTACTGACTGTGCAAAGAATTGGAAGATGCGCAGAAATTTCTCCAGTACTTCAGAATATCAACATTTAAATTTAACTATCTATTGAAAAAGATAGAGAAAGATCTTGTCGAGAAGAACACTATTTTTAAAGATGTAATTACACAAAAAGAAAGACTGGTTGTATGCTTAAGGTCAGTACCAACACATCACGACACCATCACGTCACGTCAAATTATTCTTGGTGAGAATCCATGTCGTGAAGTGACGTGACAGTGTCGTGTGAACATACCCGTTTGTTTTACTTGAAAGAAATTTTGACGCGACGTGATGTAACGGTACTGAGACGGTGTAGTGTGAATCAGCCCAAAATGGGTATTGGAAGAGTAAATGAAGGACTGTAATAAAGTTTTAAAGCTAAGCAAAACATCCTTAGTCCTTTTAATGCTGCATTTTGTGTATTCATTGTCACAAATGTTGGTAATTCATTTGGTTTTAAAATGATTAGCAGTAAATATAATGTTTCTGCAAATCAGTGACTAAATCACTTATATTTAAAGACATTAATGTAAAAAACTAGATGAGCTTTTCAGATAACCATACATAATATATATACAGTAATAGAAAATATTTTGAGAGAGAGAGAATTCTTTCCATAAATTCACACAAGGCAAATGAATAGAAAGAAAGATATAAATAAAACCTGTACATTTATTTACAACATTTTACATAAATCTAAAACATGAACATAAAGTATGGCGAGATTAATTCTTTTGTTGGTGAATTGGAAGGTCTGTCTGTCTGTTCATCTCTCTCTCTCTTGTCCCACATTTATTATTCTCATTTTCTCTCTCACTGTCTGTCTGTCTCTCGTCCCATATTTCTGTTTTTCCTCCCTAGTTCCTTCCTTTCTCTATCTCATTTTTTTCTCTCCCTCTCTCTTTCCCTCCCTTTTAGCACCACTGTGGGCATCTGTTTTATGGCATTATTTGAAGGAATCAGTAGCCTTCCAATTCACCCGCAACAAAATAAATAATCTCCGCTTAAGGTAACACATTTATATAATAAATTTATTTTACATGAGGGGGGGGGGGGGTAACACATACATTATTTACAACAATTTACATACAGAAAGCACCTAAAACATTTATTTACAACAATTTACCTACATACAACTAACACATGCAAATATCTTACATACAGCTAAGCATACATACACCTAATCTTACATACAGCTTACCATACATACACCAAACACATGCATGAAAATATTACAATTAATTATATATAACCTTTGAGTACTATCCTAGGTTAACTTAAACAGTCCCATTAAATATTTTTTTAGTAAATTTAAGGGACCCTGTGATGGAGTCAAGAGAATTGGAGAAAAATGAGTCCTTCAAACATTGCCACGAAACACCACCTATATGGAAGGAGCTTGTTTTGTGGCATGGTCAGGAGGAATCAGAAGCCCACACATGCACAGGGTCCTCAAGGGGAGATTCTTTTGTCGACGGGTGAATTGGAAGGTCTCCGATTCCTCAAAACTATGCCACGAAACAACAGATCCCCTATTAGTACCACTGAGGGTGTCTGTTTCCCGGCATAGTTTGGAGAAATCACTAGCCCTCCAATTTACCAACAAGAGAATCTCCCCTTTATATAATAATTAATGGCCTTAATTAACAACCTAAATTACAGTTAATATGTAGAAGAAATTAAGACTAGAAATATTAGATTAAGGTGATAGATGGTACAGTGTTGGTGATGGTAAATCTGGAGCAACTGATTCCTCCAAACTATTCCATTCAACAAAAAACAGGCCACCATTTGTTTTGTTAATGTGGTCCTGTTGTTTCCTGGGACGTTTTGGAGGAATCATGGTGCTCTAATGTACTAAAAATATACCATTTTCTCAACAGACTAATCAGTAAAACACTTACACTCTACTTTAAATATAATAGAGTATTCAAATCAACAATTAGTTGTATATAATCTTCAGATATATTATTTTTCACTGACGGTAAACTCACATCTAATAATAATAAATATAATGGTAATAATATACATAAGAAAAGAAAATACACACACACTGATTATAAACACACAAAATTATTATAAACACACACATACTGATTATAAACACAGTGATAATAAAAACACATACTGTACAGATAATACTGTATACACACATACTGATTATATTATACATAATAAAACATACATATATACAGATTATATGTTAGAGTGAATCATTTCAATCTTGCAATGTTAGTGTAAACAGAGATAATAATACAGAATATATAAATGTTTTCTGAGCCAACACAATACACAACATACACTACACATAAAATAATACAGTATATATAAATGTGTTCTGAGGCTACACAATAAAACAGAGAAAATAATACAGTACATGTATATATAAATGTGTTATGAGGCTACACAATATACACTACACATAAAATCATCAACTCAAAGCATCAGGGAAGGTACAGTAGCTTCCCTTTAATTAATAATGCCACTAACAGTATTATGCCCTGGTTATTGTATAATTGATGGTACTGTATGTATTTATAACCAATATGAATACTGTCACTGTGATGGTGTATTGCACTCAGGGGTTCAGAGTCACTCATTTGACACTCATTGTATTATTGATGGTAAGTAGGGTCATATTCAAGAACGTTTGTGGTGCATACGATGGTGTGTTACTGGTACGACGACTTCTTAGACATACAACAGAGTCGTCAGTATCACGCCATTGTGAACCCCATTAAAGTTCTTGTATACGGCCTGTATTTATAACCAATATGAATACTGTCTATGTGATGATGTACTCCACTCAGGAGTTAACTTATTTGACACTCATATCTAAATCACTCAAGGGTCAACACGAGTCACTCATTTGACACTTATTTCTAAGGGGAGATTCTCTTGATGATATATCCTTCAAACTAAGACACGAAACAACAGATTCCCTTTTAGTAACAGTGAAGTGATTTGCTTCCTGGTATAGTTTGGAGGAATCAGTAGCTTTCCAATTTACTGAAGGGAATCTCCCCTTAAAAATGAGTGACTCTTAAATAAAGGAGCCAGGGAGATATGGAGATCTGTTTCCGAGGCAACTACTAACCTAACTACTAACCCAACCTAATTTATCTCTTACTATGCTACTCAATCAGGCAATCTCACCAGCACCCCAAATGACAAGAGAAACAATAAAAAATAGAGAGACACACAACTGGCAAGGGTAAAGTTAGAAAATGGGCCACCTTTTTTTCTGGATTGAAAAATACAGAAACATGTCATGCTAGACGTTATATTGTTTATATTAATTTATCTTTTGGGAGGTTGTATATGTAAACTCCTGTGTACCCATGTAGGTTAATAATACACACATGTAAACTTCACGTGTAGGCTAGGTATACATGTAGGGTAAAAATATGTACATGTTATGCAAGGTAACATATACATTATTGCCAGTACAATAATGCTGATCAACAAATATTTATTTATATGTATGTATGTATGTGTGTGTGTGTAAAGGTATGTATGCATTTATGTATGTGTGTGTGTAATTGGTTCATTGTGTGACATTGTCCAGTCCATAATTTTAATTAAAGAGAGTTTGGGGAGCTACTGTACAGTCGGTCAGGTCAAAATAAATGACTACAGTTATCGTTAAAGATCAGAATCATTACCATTATCATTGAAGATCAGAATTATTAACATTATCATTGAAGATCAGAATCATTACCATTATCATGGAAGATCAGAATCATTACCATTATCATTGAAGATCAGAATTATTAACATTATCATTGAAGATCAGAATCATTACAATTATCAATGAAGATCAGAATTATTAACATTTTCATTGAAAATCAGAATTATCAACATTAGGCATAGTCCACTAGTTATCAATGAAGATCAGAATTATTAACATTATTATCAATTATTTCCCACTAGATTCTTAAGGTATCGTTGCATCACACCATAGTCCATAGTGACAGATCGTTGTGGTTGCTGATGACTTGCCTGCTGTTGTCCTCCAATGTTGTGTGAAGTAGACAATGTACTGGATACTTGGTCACTCTCATCATCTCTCTCACAGTCCTCTTCATCTGTTGTTGTTGTCCTGTTGTTTGGAGGGGGGTTGTGGACTGTTGCTGCTGCTGTTTCCTGTTTCACAGCCTAAAGACATAGTAAAGGAGTCATAAGTACAGTTGAGGACATATGAAACAGACGCACCTGCTAAAAACCCCCGGGGCTCCTAATCAAGCATAAAATTATGGGAACAACAAGAGTTGGCTTGTATAGGCGAGTTCTTCTTTATGCTCTCTAGGCCCCAAACCCCCCCATTTCAAGTTGTCTGTTTAATGTGTCTGCAGCTGTACATCATCCAAGTTATGGCTTTTTTATATTTGTTTATCATTTCATATCACTGATACTGTATGTTTGAAAAAAACACTTTCAATTTTCCCCATAGTCAGCTTGGTTATAAAGTGAATTTTTTCCACAGCTAATCCACACACAAATGGTAAAACAAAAGAAGAGGATTATTATACAGGGAGATAATTTGAAATATTGCAAACAAACCTAATCTCTATTATTTATCATCAATATATACCTTGTTGATTGGAGGAAGGAAGCGCTGGAAATTGGCTGGAATAGTAGTGAGATCATCTTGTGGAACCTTGTGTGTTAGAAGAGTGACTAATTCCTTGAGATTATTACGTTCCAATTCCAGCCAACGCACTCGTACCTCCAGATGATGTTGGCTCTGCTGTAGGCTCTGTACATACATACACATACATATACATAAATTTTTTCATCTTATGCAATCCATCTTACATTTCTCAGTAAACATACTCAAATATTAGTACTGTACATGAACATAAATTCACATGTAATATATTCCAAACAGTGTGCTCACCACATTGGTAGAGTCAAGAGCATGTTGATGGTTACTGGAGTGATGAAGCTGCTCAAGAAGGTCCAGGTTTTGTCGTTTGAGGTTCCTGTTGGCCTCTCGTAGCTTGCTGATGTCAGCATTATTCTGAGGGGAGAGTGCCAGCTCTTCTTGCAGTACATGATATTCCACCTCATATGCTTGTAGTTCCTGGCTCAGTGAACACTCACATGCCTGTAACAAGATGAGCAATATTTTTACCATGACATCAGGGGTAGGGGCCAAGGTTAGTACCTTGAATAGTATGGATGGTGTTATTATTAAACTTTCTCTTCAATTAAAACCCTTTTTGATGCTATATTCGCATTGCAAAATAATGGGAAATGAGCAACAAAGAGAACTTTTCACCCAAGAGAAAGTTTAATAATACCACCCCAAGAGTACAGGCTAGGAAGGATAAAATCTAATACCAAATTAACTCTTCAAGTTGATAACTATAAGGGACCCCAATGAGTCTTGGGTTAGTGTGCTTATCTCATGCATGACACAGGGAAAAGGAATAACTATTTACCATAATGTCCAGTCAGCAAATTACATGATGCCCCGAAAGAACAAGCTATGTGTCAACAGGCACATAATAATATATATATAATATATATACAAATATTAACCTAAACTATACCTGATGATTCTTATAATTTCTAAAAATTATTATTACATAAAATTTGGATGCATTTACTATTGTGTGTTTCCAAACTGATTTTTATTTTAAAATAATCTGAAAGCAAAAGTAAACATAGACACTAAAATCCTTATCATAGGAAAATTGAATATAAAATTAATAAATCAGTATATATATTATATGGACTGCTGCACATTTATAGCACCTTGCTTTCTCCCCTTTTCAATATTTATTTCTAGAGTTTAACAAAATATTACATTGACAATTACAATGAAAATATAATCAACATCTTTGGTACAGTACTTCCTAAACTGAGCCTGGGTTCATGTAACTCAAAAACAGTTAAGTCTTGATAATTATAAAAATCTCAATTTAGGGGAAATTCTTTTGTTGATGAAATGGAGTGTTACCGATTTCTTCAAACTATACCAAGAAACACCCTCCCCCATTTGTAACATTGAAGGCATCTGTTTCTTGGCATAGGTTGGAGGAATCAGTAGCCTTCCAACTGACTAACAAGAGAATTTCCCCTTAAAACTCACTTGAGATATAATATTTGCAATCTGATGGGTTTGTAGGTTTGGCATGGAGGTCTTGATGTAATCCATTATCTGTTCAAATGAATCACAAGCCAACATTGCTTCTTCATGTATCCTTAGTAAGACCAAGGCCACCCGAAACACTGATTCTATACCCTCCATGAAGAGTAGATCTGTAATACATACATAATACATTACACATATTAAGAGAATGAACACTGAGCTTTTACAGACATATTGCTTACTTCTTACAACAAATATATTTGATAGTTTCACACAAGATCATCAGAAGAAACTTCTTAAGTGGAGATTCTTTTGTTGGTGAATTGGAAGGTCTCTGATTCCTCCAAACTATGCCATAAAACAGAGCCCCTCTTAGTACCACTGAGGGTGTCTGTTTTCTGGTATACAGTAGTAAGGAGGAATCAATAGCTTTCTAGTTCACCCAAAAAAAAATGTATATATATATATATTCGCTTAACACTGTAAATATCATCTTCATACTTACTGTTCTTCATAACCATTAATGAAAGCGATAGAAAAAGATATTTTAGTATTACAAAACATTAAATATTTGTACCAGAATACAAATAAGCAGATGACTGCAAGCTACCACAAATTTGCAATTTATATTCTAAACTAAATACAGTGCTCTCTCTCTCTCTCTCTCTCTCCTTCCCACTTCTATGAGGTGTCAATATGGTGATATGGTTTTGGTAGATTGGATTTACATACTAAGACTACTAAGATTTGTTGTGGTCACTTATTGCAAGGTGGAAAAAAGTATACACAAGCATATTAATACTAACCAAACACTCTGCTGACAAAACTGAGTGGGAATTGTGAAGAAAAGAGTGTGAGGAACCAGGGTGCAGCAAACAGTTGTGGAGTGACTTCATTGTTCTCCAGGTGATCATAAAGGGCACGTAACTTGTCATGAAGCAGCCGAGACAACTGGTACATCTGAACCTGATGAAAATAAAGGGAAACAATTGTACTTAATCCAACACCATCATCATCATCATCAATACCCTATTTTCTTTTTTCAAGGGGTAGGGAGGCTCTAGCACCAATGTAGGACCCCTGACGGACAAGGGCCCCAGTTACCAGGTTCTTTGACCTTTTAGTGGGGTCATTGTAAGAGAGTGGGGTCCCCAACCCTCATTCTCTCCCCTTTCCCCCTGTATTGTAGGAGATAAGAGGCTGACTGCACCACCATAAGAATACTGGGTGATAGGGACGCCACTTCCCTACGCCTATTACGATAATAATCAAATATACATATTCCAATTTAGTTATTTATCTTCAGCTCATATCATGTTAACAACAGTATTAGTACTGTACATTAGGGGGTGAGATGGAGGGAGGGGTAGTGAGTAGGGTGTGTGGAAGGGGTTGGGGGTACAGTACAGTACTGTACACACATTAACAACAAAATTATTTCATTTGATGTTGGATAAAATAACAACCATCCCCTTATCCAGCTTCCCCCATAAATACTGTACAGTACACAGATTAAAGAGATAGGATACTTTTTGTACATTAAGGCAACTTGAATCCTCCAATGTATGCCAGGAAACAAACAGGACCACAAAAGTTTTGAGGAATCAGTTGCCCCTGAGATGCCAACACTGTATGACCCCCTTAACAACAAAGTTATTTCATTTACTGTCTGATAAAATAACACTAACCTGGAGTCCAATTAGATCTGGACGATACTGACGCCTGCAGCCCAACACATACATCAAGTGCTTCAATAAGTCGTACGCTGTTTCTTCCTCTACCTGACATATAAATCATCTTTATTAATAATTAAACATATATAAGTAAACAAGGTGAAAGTATACCACCCATTTTAAAGAATTATTTTGCACCTTTACAACTGTTTAAAATAATGACAAACCAGACAAAATAAAGTGAGCACAGTACTGTAGACCCTCGATATACAATGAAAAAATATTTGTATCCACCACTTCATTATACACTCATTGAAGATCACCAAACGTTTTTCCAGGCTTCTGTTGTTCATTACCATACAAACTAAGTGATTTACTGAGCCTGTGTCAAATGGATATATGTGCTAAATTCAGTAATCTTATATTGATGGCCTACAGTATTGAAACAGTGCAAGCCAGTGTGTTAACTCTCATATCATCCACCAATTCCAAAGGTATATTTATACAATTTCTACTTCAACTCCTTTCAAAATGATACGAGAGACTGAGAGTAAAATATAATGCATAACAAATTTCATTTTAAGTGATTGGTGAGGCTTGATAAACAGACTGGGTGCCAAGTGGTCAATCATATATCACCTTTCTCTACTTTACTTACTGACTAACCAACAGTGTACAAAGGTAGTATCAACTCACATGTAGCAGCAGAGTAGCACCCACAAAACTGAGACCCTGACAGTGCTACCACACCCACTGACAGTACTACCTCAACTACTGACTAACCAACAGTGTACAAGGGTAGTATCAACTCACATGTAGCAACAGAGTAGCACCCACAAAGCTGAGACCTTGACAGTAGCCTACATCCTTGTCTAAGAGGGAGTAGGCTTTAAGTAAATTGAAGAGTGCCAGCTGCCCTGGTCCTAACGTCTGCATGAAGTATGGATGCGTGGGAAACGTTCGTCCTGGATTGAGAGAAAGAAAATTTTTAATGTGCACTACAAGATGAGGGCAAAATAATTCAGTACAGTAAATTCTCGATATACAATGAATAAATACCTGTATCCACCATTTCATTATATGCTCAGTCCCTCATTGAATACCACTTAATTTTTCTCAGGCTTCTGTTATTCATTACCATACACACTAAGTGACTTATTGAGCCTGTGTTGAAAGGAAAGTACTAAATTTAATAATCTTTTATTGATATATAAAAGTGATTTACTGGGCCTGTGTTAAAAGGATCGAGCTAAAATTAATCATATTTTATCAAGGGTCTACTGTATATCCAAGTATTATCTGCAACAAATTTTATAAGGAATAGAGGTTGTAAATGTAATGCTTTAATAATATTCTCAGCTCACCCCCCCCCCCCCCACAAGTTCTTGCATCCATGATGTAAGTCCCTTCACTTAGCCTTGGTGAAAGAAATCACTCCATTGACCCCTAAGTCAAAATAGTATAAGACTTAAAATCAACATAACTGACCCAGATCTATTAGTATGGCATGGTGCTGTGAGGTAAGTTCCTTGATCATGGTCTCATAAGAGGTGTTGTAGCCTGGTATTTGAGGCTCCAATTTGGGGTTACGAGCCAAACTCTGATGCATCAACAACTGCCACACATCACCACGCACAGACTTGGGCACACCTGACAACATAATAATAGTCATGTTAAATATACTGTAAATATTTAGCAAATACATTTGTCATTATTTATTGGCCAGCCAATTTTAAATAAAAAGCTCAAATAAAAACTCACATACTTTGGTAGAATTTCTAACCAGAATTCTTTCATTTATAAATCAATACAAACTTTACAAATTCCTTTTTAGATTTTAAATACAGCATCATTATTACATATAGTGTAAATTTCTAATGTATGTACAGTAAGAACAAAAGGGGAAATGAGAACATAAATTGAGTTTTTGTGCACACAAACTACCACTATTAATTCTAATATCATCATCTTTCTGTATTATTTCAGATTTTCCCATAATATCTAATGAGGTTAGATGAGAGATGATATGCTTTTAACTACTGTACTGTATGTCAACTGTTATTGTTGCTGTTGATCTTTGTGTTTGCAATGTGTCTTTTATGTTTCAGATGCCTTTCCTCAAAGGCAATCCCAGGTTTTGGCTGAGGGTCAAGGTGGATTGTTGTCTTCCATGGCTAAGAAACATAGCCTGCCCTGGGTTTATAGTGGGAGTTGTCCCTCTCCTATAAGTGGTATTTTTCTATCATGGATAATGAGTCCAACCTCCCTGGGATTATTAATAGTTCTTATACAATGTAGTTAAAATATAAACCAGAAGTATTAATTTCAACACTTTAAAAAATATTCAGAAATATGGGAAACCCTGTACAGATGGTCTATGAAAAAATGCAACCAATGTACCTTGCTTAATACCACTGTGGAGAATATTGGAGTCAATCCTGGCATGAGGTTTTGTGAGCATAAGGTGCCAAGCCTGGACTGCCTCAGGTGGGACATCTTCTTCTTCATAGTTCAGTCTTACACGCTGTAGTGCAACCTCATACTGCAGTGCTGATCATACAAACACACACAGAAATATAAAACAATTACTATACAGGAATACCTATTTGGGTACAGCTATCATAATGAATATTTATGTACCTCTCTCAGACAAAACAGGTTGGTATTTCCTAGCAAATACTTTAACACAACATATAGGACGTAGGTGTAAATAATAATCTTTTGGGGAACCTTGAATTAATTTTTCTGATAAAACAAAATTACTAACAAATCTTCAACAGTTTTATCTTTGAATGAGAAAACAGGCTGGTAATACCTCACTGTGGTGTCAAAAGTACAAACATTCTTTCTAATAATATGATCTTTTATATCAAACTTTCTTGCTGGTAAAAACTGGGAAGAAAAGCAAATGGGATATTAACTTAAAACTGTTCTAGAAGAGGTTAGAAGTGTAGAAATGAAACAAAGAGAAAATGGTGAGTGTGAAAGATTGTTATGAAAATGTGATCAAGGAAGAAAATTACATGAGAGTAAGATGGAAATAAATAATGAACTATTGTTGTGGATGCAAAATATTGTGGGAGAAGATGTACATTGCTGGGCTTGAAAGGGTAATTGGATGTTACTGTGACCCATTTTACTAGATATTCTGTCTCTTCTTTTGTGTATTTTCTGTTTTCATTTTCCACCTCAAGTGCTGAAGCCCCCAATCCTTGAAAATTGGAAAAGTAGGTATTTCATGATAATTATTATGAATGAACAGTCAAGGAGGGAGTGTAGCAAATATTAAAATGACTGTGTTTTTGGAAGAGAAAAATAATAATTCAAGCAATTCCTTAAGCTTCCTGATACCTTGACAGTACAGTACAAGGAGTGGGAATGGTGTAGTGGTCTCTTTTAAGGTGAGATTTTCTTGATGGTGAATTGGAAGGTCTCTAATTCCTCCAATATGTGACATGAAACAGATCCCTTATTAGTAACAACAAGGCCATTTGTTTCTTGGCATCCTTTAGAGGAATCCCAGACTTTCCAATTCACAAACCAGAGAATCTCTCCCTAATCTAATGGTGTGTGCTTATGATGTAATGCTATTGGTTTGCAATGAAAGGGGTATGGAAATATTAATAGAAGGTTTTGTAGAGGTGTGGGAATGTTGATATTTAAAGGCAACTGTAGGTAAAAGCAAATACAGACAAATTATTTCAACATCATCTCACACTAACCTCTTAAACGTTGATTTTCCTTTTCAAACCGATTTAAGAGAATCTGCTGGAAAACTGCCTTCTTCCATATCACCATAAGCTGCTTCTTAGTTTTCCTGCGTGTTTCACTCATCTCTGCATTCCCTTGATGACCGAGATGGGCCAAAGAATCTACACAAAGGAAACCATCAATTATTCTTTCAATACTTAGTGCATCAATGAAAATATTTCCACACTCCTATTCCACCCCAACTTCAATTGAAGTCAACATTTACTCATCAGTCTAATCTAATATTATACGAGGCTAAACGAGGCTAAGCTACTATAGTATGTTAGTGTACAAGACAACTTTTGAAGCAACAAAATCCAACAAAATCAAGGGTCATCTTGATACAACGGATACAAAATATGACTTGAATTTGTGAGGTTAGGTCGGAGTGGTGGTACATTTACCAACTCAGACTGAACCCAATAAGACAGTTATGGTATGTCTGGGGAACACATCCAACAGTCACAAGAGGAGTCAAATTACCTGATTTCTTTGGTGGGGAGACAACTCTCTGAAGAATTGCATGTCTGAAGGAAGTGTTAGTAACAGACTTGCCACTTGGTTTCCTTTCCTTGGAACTTTCTTCTTCAGTTGAACATCGAGGAGTTGGAGAACCCACCTTTAAAAAGCTAAAGAAAAAGGCATGAGCAAGATATAGCCAATGTGACATTACTGGCCCCTCTTTACTATCACCTAAAAGTACGATTAATCAATCCTTGGATAATGGAGTTGATTCTGTGCCACTCTGAAATGTCCCTTAGTACTTAAAGGTCACACGTGTATAGTACACATGCTACTATATTACTAATACTGTACAGTACATACATTACATCACAACTACATCACTCCCAAAGGACCTGGAAATCCCTCAAAGATAACAAGACAACAGAGTTTTCCCATTCACTTCCCAGCATCCTGTCTATATACTTCTTAAAGGGGAGATTTTACTGTTGTTTATTGGATGGTCTCTGATTCCTCTAAAATATGCCAGGATACAGGACCACATGAACAAAAATAATGGTGTCCTGTTGCCTGGACTAGTTTGGAGGAATCACAGACTTTCCAAATCACCAATAAAAGAATCTCCCATTCAGTACAGAATATATCTAAGTGTAGAAATATGATAAAATACAAAAATATAATGTATCACACAATTTTACGATCATATTCAATAATACCACTAAGTATAAAAGACTTACAATAGTAAAGTATATAATAGCATAAGGTTATTTTTTTGTACCGTAATTGATGGCAGGGCATTCTCACCTCCTCCCATATAATTATTAAATACATACAGGCATACAATTTCATGTATATACTCTTACTATATTTGGATAAACCTCAACAACATACATGACCAATACAGTAATCAATTAACAAAAATACAACTAAATACAACTTTAGGGGGCAATACACTTTTGGTACACATTAGAGTGCCTTGATTCCTCCAAAGTATGCCAGGAAACAGGACCACATTAACAAAAATAATGGTGGCCTGTTAGCCAGACTAGTTTGGAAAAATCATTTGCTTCAGATTTATCAACACTGTACTATCCCCTTAAACACAACTTAACTTACATATTCCTTTTTGGCGATATCTGACAGCTTTCTTCATGGGGCATCTTAGAGGTCACCACCATACTCTGTTTTGCTGTTGCTCGCTTGGCTAAGAATTCCCTCCTCATTGAGTCTCCTCCGGCACCACTGATGGTGGAAGACCTTGGCCGGTGTCCCAAAGGTGAGTCACTCAGTCCCTCCATTCTCACCTTTACAGTACCAGTACCATATTATTATTCCTTTAACAAACTGACACATCTTATAAATGACACTTATACACCATTACCATATTATTTCTTTAACAAATTATAAACGACACTTATTTACCAAAAGAACTTGTAGTAACTCTTCTATGTAGTTACAGTAGTTAAATAATATAAGTGTTTAATTATGTTTTTCAACCTCCTCTTGCACTGGATAAAAGAAACTGTTCAATATATATATTAAATCATCACTGCTCTGTGCCAACACCAGACATGAGAAACAAGGGAACTCCCGGGGAAACTTTGGTATTGGTGATTACTACAACAACGGTGAGAAGGCCGTAGGCAGCAACATTTGTGGTGTTGACGATGGTGTGGTACCGGCACGAAGGCTCCGTTGTTTGTCTAAGGAGTCATTGTACCGGTAACACACCATTGTCAACACCATAGTTATTCTTGTCTACAGCCCAGAGTCTTACCTTACTGGATCCTGATGTTGAAGAAGAGGGAGGTTTGTCTCCAGGGTTTACACCAGAACAACTTGAAGGGTTCTGGGAAATGATAGATAGCCACAGTTAATTAAGTTAGGGAGATTCTCTTGTTGGCAAATTGGACGGCTACCGATTCCTCCTAACTATGCCAGAAAACAGATGCCCTCAATAATTCTAATAGGGAATCTGCTTCTTGGCATAGTTTGGAGGAATCAGAAACCTTCCAATTTACCAACTAATAAATCTTCCCTTAATAGTGTAGTACATTTTTATATCATGAAAAACATGCACCAATTTCCGTCAAAGTCATATGAAGACATATCCATATTTTACCTCCAAGTTTTAGTGCTTTTAAATTAAAGATACGTACAGTACCTAACTGTGTATATTTTGGGACAGACTTTGTCTTGGACTGCCTTATATTTACCAAAAAAATCCAAGAAATTTTAGGAGGGAGTTAAAATGAAGTACCAGTAGTGGATATTATTATCAGTATAGCAGTTAAAAATATGAGAAATTTCAAACAAGCACAAGTTCTTATGGAGGCAATTTTACAGGCAACTCGTTCCTCCAAACTACTCCAAGCAATAGCATACCATCCTGTATTTCAGTTGATCTGGTCTGTTTCATGGCAATGTTAGGAGGAATCAGTAGCCCTCCAATTTACCTACAAGAGAATCTCCCCTTAAGAACCCTGTGATTGTGTATGAGAATTGGAGGCTTCTGATTCCTTCTGACTATGCCACGAAACACGCTCCTTCCCTAAAGGTGGTGTTTCATGGCAAAATTTGAGGGACTAATTTATCTCCAATTTTCTGACTATATATATCACAGGGTCCATTATGAGATAATAATTATTGTCTTCTCTGTATTATTTTTCATCATAACCCAACTTACCTCATCAGTGTAGAGCTCTCGCTCAGCACTCTCACTTTCTCGACCTTCCCTCTTCAGAAGCTGATTAAATGATGTTGTTAAACTCTTCTTGGCACGTCGTAAAGATGACTCCAAGTTGGTACCAATTTGATTATCTGGTCTACATAGAAAAAATATTAGAAAAAGTACAATAATATTAAACCATTATTGAATATAAAACAGTAAAGCTCAGCAATATTAAAGGCTGATTATCTGGTCTATATATATATACATATATATATATTAAAAAAAAAAAAAAAAAAAAAAAAAAAATACTGTGAGTGGGAAGTGTGCCATGGGACCACCATATTCAAGAACATTCGTGGTACCGGTACAATGGCTCCATAGATAACGACGGCGCCTTTGTACCGGTACCACACCATCGTCAACACCACGGATGTTCTTGCATACAGACCATAATATATACTGACCTGACTCCTCCTCCAGGGAGAGTAGTATGGGTGTGTGATGCTTGTTTACTCTCAAAGTGTGCCCTCAGTAGCATCATAAGAATGTTGTTCTGCACCTGTGTGTCTGTTGCCTCTGCACCCTCATACTTGGCAATCAGGATACACTTCTCTTCTTCAGGTAGTGATGACAGTCTTTTTCTTATAGTGATGTGTGCCTTGGCTGCTGGTAATCCTACATAACAATGACATTCACCATTACAACCAAGCATCACCATCATTTCTAATTTTTCTAGGATGTATTGTACTTACATCTATTAGATATTTATAAAATTAAACACCAAAAGAAAAATATACAAAAACATTAGACTGGTAATATATGAGTTAATGGCACTCCCAAGAAGGATTACTTAGACTTGTCCCTGTCACATATAGAATGAAATTGCTAGATATAAAACACATGTTATAGGTGACACGACAGTAAAATGATAATGACTAAAATAAAATATAGAACAAATTTGGTCTGGTGACAATGTAGAACGTAATGATACTATCGTGTAGCTCACTCACCCTCCACTTCAGCACATAGTTGGCTGAACCATCTCATTGGACACATATCACACAGCAAATTCTCCTGACGTTCTCGCAGCTGAGCCTCGTGTACAGCAGTGAATGCCTTGCTTAGTGCTGTTATGTAAAAGAAATGTCATAGTCATCATTACTACTGCATAAATACGAACAAGTAAAAGTACATTTCACATAATATACTACACACTAGCTCTATAAAAAACAAGTAGGAAAATTTACTAAAACTATCCAACTTCCTGTGGTAATAATAGGAAAGAAAGAGGGGGACAGACTACTTCCTATTAAGTGGAATGGTCCAGCCTTTTGTGCCTGGGAAACCATATGGTGATCTTCAATGAGGGACTGAGTGTAAAATGAAGTGGAAGATACAAGTATTTATTCACTGTATATCAAGGGGGTATCGTATCAACTTCTTTCCTCTCTTGGATTATTGCATATTCCATTTTACTTTTTATGCTTTTATCTCTTGTTAAAATTCACTTACTTTGATATTCCACATTTCTGTATTCTATATCACAATTTCAGATCTATTAGGAGTGACAGAGTTTAATATGTAAGATCATAACAATACTACTGTACTTCAGCAAGACTATATACAACTGCTGACACATGAAACTGACACACTTCAAACGGGCACATTTTCAAGTATAGAATAGGATGCGCCTCTGCACACAACGCTTCATCCTACCCTATGCACAATGAGGGGGCCTGTTTCACGTGTCTATTTCATATGTCCTTAACTGTACAACAAAAGGAAGACTAGACTTACCTTGCATGATTTCATCCGTGACAGAGCTTATCTGACATTTGAAGACATAGCCAAGGTAACATGGAAAGTCTCCATTTAACTCACGACAAATGAAGCCAAAGTGGTCATTGTGTTTGACACCCTAGGAACAAAGATAGAGATAATTATAATTCACATCAATAATAACAACACTTGTAACAAACCATATAGGACACTTGGTACTAAGATGGTAAAAGATTATGGACAAGTTTAAAGATATCCAGTAATTACAGCAAGATAATAAATCAAAATGGCACAACAATCAGCAAGCAGTATATACCTTTGACCACATCCAGTACAGTACTTTCTTCAATTGTATTGTCACAGTCATAAATATATTTAGTAGCTTATCAACAATTTAATCACAATTCAGACATTAATGAACAGGAAATCTGACTGATTGCATACTTGCCAATATTAAATTCTACTTGAAAAAAAAAGTCTTTCTAAAACCAATTATTTATAACATCAACAGAAGCATAAAAATTGCAGTATCAGAAGAGATTTGAGACAAGTGTAGCATGATGTACTTTTTAGTAGGAATTGATGGCTATATTAGAAACTATGCAACTCTGTAGAAAGAGTAATGAAGAGCTCTAAAAGGGAGGAGTACCAAGAAGCCTATAGAGTATATTAATAAGGGGAGACTCTTTTGTTGGTGATTTGGAAGGTCTCTAATTCCTTCAAACTATGCCACGAAACAGATCCCCAATTAGCAACATTCAAGTCATCTGTTTCCTAGCATAGTTTGGAGGAATTGGTAGTCCTCCTCCAAAATACCAAAGAGAATCTCCCCTTAACAGCTGGAATACTTGTCATCAAAATTGAGTTACAAACCTGACAACAATGAGCCACATCTTTGAAATTCTTGTTGAGTTGAACTGATTTCACCTCCGGGTTAATAAGTTGAATTTCACTGCGGCCAATGTGAAACAGCATTGTACGGTTGAAGTCGTAACTCAACATCTGAAATACGAGAACCATCATCAAGATCATTTTTCCATTAATTTTTTTTGGACCAGAAAAGTTTGTAGTTCAAAGAAGCAAAAAAAGATAAATAAAAAATAAATAAACATTATAACAGGGGCTTGAAAAGTTTGTAGTCCATCTAATGCAGAGTACAAACTATGCCAAATTTATATTTAAAAAAAAATAAATAAAAAAATAAAAAATAAAACTATAACATTAGGTAGAAAAGACTGTTCCATTGGGAGGTGTGTTATCCTGACCTTGATATCTGTATCAGAGACCCTGTATCCCTGCACTCGGCCGGTCATACTACCAATGGACCCAGCACGTGCCCTCATCCCATGCTGTTCTTGGCTTGGGGGAGGCCTGGGCAGTACACAAATTACAATCATAAAAGAAGGGAGAAAATTATAACATTTTAATTCCGTTCAATCACAATTGTTAGTGTCATTTCATATATGTATATGGCTGGATAAAAATGATGCCTTTAATGGAAATTACCTTCGAAACAGGTGACTAGAATCTCCACTAATTGTTCTTAAGCGCTGGCGATAAGGCTGGACATCAGACAGCTCAGCCTTTGAACTTCCATCTGTTTCTGATATTTGAAGTGAATCCTCTTTATCTGAAATAAACCAAAACACTAATCTTTATGTACTCAGTAATGGTAATGGTTTTCTTTGTTCATGCAGTATTCTAGGAGGCATCTAGACTATTATGTCAATTATGGTAAAGATTTGTTGAGAAGTAGAAGCTATGTTTACAAATGAACAAACCTTTGAGTCTTTATGCATATTCAATGTAATACTAAAACATAATAGTGTCAACTGCAACTTTACCAGTGACATCTTCAGGCATACTGGTAGACCTGGAGTACACTGCCATCTCTACTGGAGGTGGGAGACTACTGGGGCCAGACTGGATGGTGGAGTCTGCTGCTGCTGCTAAACTCAGTGGGTCATCAAAACGAGGAGTCCTGGGTTGGGTTGAGGACTCTGAGGAGGACTCATCAGTGCTGGACCACAGAGAGAACCGCACCTTGGAAAGTTTCTGAGAATCCTTGCACTCCAGGTCTTGTTTGGCTTGGTCACTTGAAACTCTTCCAAAATCCTTATACCAAAACAAAGAAATTGTTCTATTAAAATCCATTACAATGTTCTGTAAATAGATATTTTTCTATTTTGTTGTTGTCATCTCCTTTGATTTTAACAGTTCAGTTTTCAGTTACTGCCACCAATATTTATTCTCCACCTCTTCATTCTTACATTCATGAAGAATATGCTTCTTCCGACTTTATTTTCTCTATCATTCCTCTATATATTTCCTAAATTAAGCCTAATCCATTAATATTACTCTTCATTACTTTGGCCACTCTTTCTCTCTTCGTTAACTAACTTCATCTCATATTGTCATCTAGTAATTCCCTGATGATATATGTTACCCCTGAAAACTACCTCACTCACCACAGTTTGGTCACAAGAAATTGTACACAAGCTATTGGTTTCAAGGGCTTATAACATAATATAAGAAATATAACTACGTAACTGCAATACAACATTATGATTAGGTTTGTTGTTTTGTAATTACAGAGTCACTAGGTAGACCATTTACTGCTGTATTTCCAGAATAATGACTACTCTTTCCATATAGTTTGGTGTAAGAATTCCTGCGGCCAACCGTACAACATACAATATATACAGTAAACATTAAGTAAATACATGCACTGATAAAATAGCTACTAATTATACAGACCTTTGAGTTACTACGACTGCGCTGGCCAATATCTGGATCATTAAAGAGGCTGCTGAAGGTTATGTTGGGTACAGACACTCCACTACCCTCCTGTTGGTAACTAATGGCAGCACTGTTTGGTTGTGAACGTGACAACTGGGAAACAAAGATACAAACATTATATTTATACCTTTATGTAGAAGCTGAATGAGTCAAGATACCCACAAGGATTCATTTGTACTCTGAGTCAACTATATATTAAAAACCTCACTTTCAATATCAGTACATACAGGTATAGTAGAAACGTAATAAGACAGGACCAATGAAATAGTGAGGCTGCCTATAATTAATATTTCATTGCCATATACAGTATGATAAATAAAGCACTTCAAAATAATCAATTCTACAGTACCATACAACTTTATTTTTATTTTTATTGTGATGAGAAAAAGGACTGCTTGAGCATGCATAAAAAAAAAAACCATGAAACTAAACAAAAGCATAACACACAGACTAATACTGTAGATATATATTACTAACCTCTCCTACAGATGGATGGTTCTGTCTGTTTTTTTCTCGTTGTTTAAAAGCCGACAATGCCTCATCTATAAAACTTGGTGGGACCTTTGAATGAGACACCTTTACTCTGCCTACAAAGAGAACCTGAAACAGCAATGACTTCATGTAAGAGTAGGTTTAGAAAAAATTCGCAGTGTACAGTTGCATATATGAATTTGTGATATACTTCAGGTGGAGTATGCTCATCCCTTTCTTGAAATAAACAGTGATTAAACAAGTAATGACAAGTGAGATTAAAAAGAATGATTAACTCCACATTAATCTTTCTAGACCTGCATATATACTTTGATCCTAACCTGATAACAAAAATATTCTAGCTAGCACATTTCTGGAGTCCTCACCTCAAAAAACTGTGACTCATTATGAACAAATAGGTCAGGAAGAGAATTAAGGGAGTTCTGAGAGGAAGGTTCTGAAGCTGGCTGAGCCTCACGAGGTTGTTGGCGTAAACATGCAAAGAAGTTCCGCACCTGTCAAAGAAAATCAATTAAAAGTAGCACTATCCTTTTAACACAGACTCTGTAAATTACTTAAGTCTGTATGCCGTGTATGGTAATGAATAACAGAAGCCTGGGAAAACATTTGGTGGTTTTCAATGAGGGACTGAGTGTAAAATGAAGTGGTGGATACAAATATTTACTCTTTGTATATTCAGGGTGTACTCACTCTACTGTATTGGTGTTTTATCTCAAATATGGGTAGAGTATATAGTATCATATACAGTGTTATGCATCTCGTAGTGTAAATAATGAATGAATCACTACTATTAACATTCTGAATTGCCCACTACAAACTACAATACCATCAAAACTTGTCTCTCAAAATAATTTGACAATGATATCAATATATGGGAGAAAATGCAGTCTGTTTATGGCATATTACATTAAACTCTACTGTATTTACCTACGAGATTAAAAATAATAATAATATTTCACAGGATCAAAACATATAGTACAACAAACACCCCAATTTACTGTTTTACATGTACGTACCTGCTGCTCAGTTAAGGCTTGGAGCAGATGACATTGATAGTTTTGGTCAACTAGGAGGTTGGCTGGAACAAGTTGAGTTGGATCAGTGGCAGAGATGTAACCTGGAGCACCAACCACTGCTCCCTGTTCTTTGTCTTGCGGTGGCTTGAGGGTGTATAGGAAGCAGGTATGGTCAGCCTGCTCCATAACACATTTGTGTATCTGTCTCACTGTGTGGCTCAGTAGGACAACTCCAGTCACAGACCTCATTGTTACACTTCCTCTTGCTATTTCCACCGTCACCTTAAGGGAGTAAAACACTTTTGCTATACTGGAGAACCTTTATTCCTTCAAAGTATGCCAGGAAACAGGACCAAAAATAATGGTTGGAATTGTTTGGAGAAATTATTTGATCCAAATTTATCAACATGGTAATACTGTACCCCCTCATAGAACACATACCACAAGGTGTAATGATTGGACCCTCATACCATCATAAGAATGTTCATGAATACATTTATATATGTGTATCCCAAGAAAAATGTGGCAGCTTCAAGTCTTGTTTACTTAGCATAGTTGTTGTTGTTGTTGTAGTTCCCCAGACTGTCTGGCCGAGCAGTCTAAGTTTAAGCATACAGTATTTTATTCTACAAAATCTGTCTCATTTGTGACAATAATGAAGTTATAATATCTAAAGATCAAACAGACTCCATACCTGTTTAAGGGGGTAATATAGTGTTGGCATATTTCGATCAACTGATTCCTCCAAACAATTCCAAGCGACAGGCCACCTTAATTTTCATTAATCTGGTCCTGTTTCCTGGCATACTTTGGAGGAATTAAGATGCTCCAATTTACCAAAAGTATATTACCACTTTAATGTACAATATCTGTTGTTACTTTCAGACAGCAGAGGACACTTATGATCTGTAGGGAAGGGGGTGGAGAGGGGAAGGGGGGTGACAACATAAAATCTTACAACTAGAATAACAACATTCCTGCGAGACATGGGGCAGCATTCAAGAACACTCATGGAGTATACGATGGTGTGGTACCGGTACGATGACTCCACAGACAAGCAACACAGCCAACGTACCAGTACCACAGCATCGTTAATATCACGGATCTTATTGAATACAGCCCGTGGTTTACATCAACAAAACGTTTATACTATACTCACATCTTCCGCCTTCTGTTGATTCTTTATCTCTGCAATAATCCATGGCAGCATTGGTTTGGAATAATGTCGATCCACTTCAGTACTACCACGATATCGGAGAGTAAAGGTTTCCCCTGTTGTACCACCTTCACTATTATTCTCCATCTCTAAGTCCATCAGTATCTCCACTTGACACCTGATTAAAGGGATGATATTATACAGTGTTTGTATAATTTGGAGCAACTGATTCTCTTTAATCTATGTCCAGCAACAGATCACCATTATATTTGTTCATCTGGTCCTGTTTCGTGACTTACTTTGGAGGAATCAAAGTGCTGTAATGTCCCCAAAGTGTGTTATCCCCTTAGATCACACAGCCTTGACTCTGCTGCTAAGTCCATCATACACCTTCACTCTGTAATAAAAATGAAACATACTGGTAATTTATTTATTCACCTTTTCTTAAGGGGGCAATGCACTTTTGGTATATTGGAGTGCCTTGGTTCCTCCAAAGTAAGTCAGGCAACAGGACTATTGAATAAATATTAATGATATCCTGTCATTTGAAATAATTGGGAGGAATCAGTCGCTTCAGATTTACCAACAACAAAAACATTGTACTTTAACCCTTGAAAATTATATTACCTGTAGCTGACAAATTGTATATATTCCACTGACTACCATACAATTTTATCAGGGTACAGTAAATAATCATCACTTCCTTTGGGTACTTGTTCCACCCACCTGTTCTTCAATTTCCGAACCAATGTCTCATGTCTAAGTTAAAATCCTCATAATTTTTGCAATGGAATAATAAAAGATATTGGTAAGTAAGTTCCTTCTTTGTGGGTCATCTGACATATCAATCACCATAATTAAAACAAAGGGCTGTATTCAAGAACGTTCATGGTGAATACAATGGTGTGGTACTGGTACGATGGCTCCGTTGTTTGTCTATGGAATTATGATATTATTTCCCGTTAAGGTGGCAGTACAGTGTTGGTAAATTTGGAGCAACCGATTCCTCCATAAAATTCCAAGCAACAACTGGCCACCATTATTTTTATCAATCTAGTCCTGTTTCCTGTCATACTTTAGAGGAATTATTGCCGTTTTTTATTACGATGATTTTACCCTCTTTACCCACTAATTTATACCATTCTAAGACACTTTTCGGTATTTATCTAGACTATTGCCGTTTTGTAGCAGTGTTGCCAGATCCAGCTAGGTCCCAGTATTTTACTCCGGTCAGGTCCTGGTACTTTATCACAGTTATTTCCCGGTAGTTTGCCCAGGTTAGGTCCCGGTAGTCTGATGCGGTCTAGGTAAGGTCAGGCTAATTTCAAAATGCCACATTTAAATATGCTTTATCTTGGAGAAATTGCCATAGAAGAAAAGTGTCTTAGAATGTTATAAATTAGTGGGTAAACAAGGTAAAAACATCGGAATAGAAAACAGCAATAGAATAAATATTTACCCAATCTCCTTCAATATAGGGATGGTGGTGTTTGGTGGCAATATTTGAAGGACTTCCCAACCTCCAATTTTCTGACTAACTTGTATCACAGGGAGTCCTAAATTAACCCAGTAAAATTATGACGTGGGTTGGTCACAATCTATTATCATTATCTCGTTTTAACTTATAATATTACACATCTATTATTATTTTGGTATTATTACAGAAGTACTGTATTTTTGGCTAGGTCCGCGCAGTGTTACCACATCCGGCTAGGTCTCGGGAATTTGCCCCAGTCACTTTGTGATAGTTTACACCGGTTATATCCCGGTAGTCTGCTGTGGTCTAGGTTAGGTCAGGTCAGACTAATTTCCAAATTATGTTTGTAAAACTCTCGAAAAATATCTCGAAAACGGGGCACCTCCGAGAGAAACACCATAGATGAAAAGTGTCTTAGAATGGTCCAAAATAGTGGGTAATGATACTAAAATATACAATATAGTGAACACAGTACTTCTGTAAACTTACCATTATTTCATTTTAAACTTATATTGACTTATAACATATCTATTATCATCTAATTTTAACTTATATTTACACCTAACTTACCTTTTTCTAATTTACGCATCTACATATTCACTAAATTTTATTTGATTTTTTCTAATTTATCGTAAACTTGTATTATTACACATTTATATCTAACTTAATTATCTTTAATCTAATTTACGCCTCTACATATTCACTAAGTTTTAAGTCTTATTTATCCTTATCTATCGTTAACCTGAGCTTAAAAATAATAACATGGAGTGTAGATTATAATAGTAGTTATTAAAGTATGGTTGTTATTGTGATCAAATGATAAGTAACCAACCCACCCACCAATGTATTCCTCACAGCCCTTGACGACCACCAGGCAAAACAAGAACATCAAGCTTCACACACTATTACTAGTTTATAAACTCCAGATTTTTTATAGTTTAATTAAATGTGTGTCACTTTTCATTGGTATTATTAAAAGATTATGCTACTATACTTTGCTAAATTAGGCTATAATTTACGAAATGCGTTAACAGATTTATAATAATCACGTGTTATATATTCGATATACATCAGTTTGATATATAATTCATTCTAATAGCAATCTGTTTCACTAATCTATATTAAGATAAGTATATGTTATATGTTTTCCATTAATTCAATTGGAATTGTTTAATTTTTTATATAATACTTCATCATGTTAAGTGTCCTAACTATTCCACTGTTGCCAATTACTCTTTAGTTATGGTATACTATTAAGGTTATTTTATGGGATTTCATTCCTAATGAACAACATTCACAGGAGACCTAAATTATTTATGAGCTGTACGCTGGTAACTTTATTCAATACAGTTAAATATTTCAACAACGTTTGCCTCACAATGTATTAATATATATAGTTTAATGTAATAAGAACATGCTTCCTAAGACAATACTGTAGCTCAATTCCTCATATTTGGGTAAAGTGATTAGCCTTGAACAAGGGTCCTCATATAAAAACTCAAGGTTTCTAAAAAAACAAACCCTATAATGATTATGTAAAGTAAAAACAAGCCTGATATATGTTTCCTTTGAATCTTCGTATTTTTATATTTAACATTTTGTACAAGTTCACAAATTAAATTGTCTGTGGGTTAGTCAGCATTCTCTGGCCTTCTCCTTTGTTGTATGCCTTTGCAACAATAAACTTTTCAATTCAATTAGACAACGTTACACTATAATTTTTTTTTAGTCACAAGAAAGAAGTTAGAGACAGACAAGAGGGAGCATTCAGAGTTACAGCTACTTGGGATTTTACCCAAGATCTTGGGATTTTGAATGACATCTTCGAAATTTATGTAAAGTATTGAATATATCTTGGGATTTCATAGTTCTTCTGTAACTACTGTACAGTATACAGAATTTTCATGGAATTCTAATTTAAAAACAATAAAAATAACCAATTTTCTACATTTAGATAAATTTTAGGTGAAGATAGTAAAGGATACAATAAGATTATCCTAGTAATACGCAGCTTGGATATGGAGAGAATTGAATGGGAGCACTTCTTGAGTATGTTCAATAAATATAGAAACAGAATAATAAATGTTACCTTATTGTATTCTTACTTACAGCACTGCATCAAGCATATCATGTGCCATCTAATATTTTCCATCTTATATAGGCTATATATATATATATATATATCTTTGAATACCGTGCATACATAACCACAATTATTGTCTGATGAATGATTCCTTTTGGACCTCCTTTGCTTATTTTTGTAAACTTTGGGGAGGTAGAGGCCAATGACAAGTGATAATATTGTAGTTATTTTGTCACTACATCGGAGTGTATAAGGAAGGACACAAAGAAACAAGCTAGTACAAGTCTGCTTTCAGAATTGGCAAAAAGGAAGTCTTCATTCCCGTCTCAACACCATATACTGTATTATAGAATAGTATGTTGTAATCCAGCTTGAGCTAGTTTAATAAATGTACAATAGTAAATACAACACTGTACTCCATAAGGTGGGTGGACTGCAGATATGTTTGGTACAGTACAGTACTTACAAACATTTCTTTGCATACAAACCCCTGCTAGTGAAAACTCCAATAATTCTGGAAATTGATCCCAGTTCATAGGGGTTGTTGTTCAGATAATGTTCTTTGGCAACCTACATACCAGTAACTATATTAAGCAGAAGGGTGAAAAATGGGTCTACATGCAATATTCTTTCTTTATTATTAAAAAAAAAACATTAGTGGTGTAAATCATTCAAACAACATGTGATGCTGTTGATTTGGTTGGCCTCCTCACTCCCACAAATGGTATGGGCTGGTTTTATTGAAAATTTTTCTTGTTGGTGAATTAGGTCTCTGATTCCTCCAAACTATATCACAAAACAGATCCCCTGTTAGTACCAATCTGTTTCCTGGTATAGTTTGGAGGAATCAGTAGCACTCCAACTCACCAACAAAAGAATCTCCTCTCATGTGAACTGAAAGGAAAACTTTAGAAATCGAGAAACATACAATATTTACGGAGAAATTAATTGTAGCCAACTTGCCAAGGTGACTAGTCTCCAGGTTACAGTCAACAATTCTTAATTACTGATTCATACATACAAGTATCATATATATACTCAAAGGTGTAGTAATCATCTTATACTTTATATTTGGCAAACAAGTTGCAGAGTGACATTAACAATCCCTGATTATTTAACTCTCAGAAAAATAAGCATCCTTTATAAAATACAATCTTTAATTACAACATTAAACAAGAACAGAAAAAAATAAATCAATGAGAAGATTATACTTTTTAAAATATACAATACATAGGCTACTTGTACTGTAGACTGGGTTCCAAAACATTAGTCCCGTAATCTGCAAGCAAAAATAAAATAGCTAAGTTCCATATAATGCCAGAAACACAGGAACATAAGACAGAGTGCACAATTTTATAATAATGGGTAATAATTTTAGCAGCACTTTGCCACTTCCAGGCTTAAGGAGAGATTCTCTTTCTGGTGAATTGGAAGATCTGTGATTCCTCCAACTCTGCTAGGAAACTGACAACCTTAATGTTACGGTACTTTACTGAGGGATCTGATTCGTGGCATTGTTTGGAGGAATCAGCAGTCTTCCAATTCACCAGAGAGAGAATCCCCCTTAAGCATCTTCTAGAATCCTTCCAAGCAAGCCAGTACTGTACAGAGATTTGTAACAGAAATGACTGACTTTAACCAACAATAAGATATGCAGCCATCCATCATTTATATCAGATACACAGTGCTCTCTATCTTTCATATACACATGGTCAAACCAGTGTCTGGCAAGGGCTTAGAATTTACAAGTATCAAAGCATGTGCAAAGAATGGGGGAGTGAAGACTATGCTGAAGAGTGAGGTACAGTGACAGGCATAAAAAGGAGGGGAGGGAAGGGGAGGGAGAAGGTGGGGAAGAATATGTTTCAATACTGTGAAGCTTTCAACCCAGGACAGATATATACTGAATTTACAATGCTGAAGATATAGTACTACTAATTTGTGTGCACAATTGAACTGTTGGTGTATCTTCTCACCTTATCGTGGTGGATGAATCTCTGCCACAATAGTAAAGAATGCATGGACTCTCTGTGTGTGGTTGGGGTAACGTCTCTTGAACATAAATTCTGCAATATACCCAGAGATGTTTTTCTTGAAGGTGCTCTTGCTTCCATTTGGGATGTTGCTGCGAAATTCACGCCAAAGCCTCCGTAATGTCTGCAAATGGAATGAATGTTATTAGAAAAGCTATATATGGTATATAAAGGATTATATCTTGTCATGTCATTCAATAGTAAAATAAACTAATGGGGGAGTTATCCTTGGTAATTCTATCATAATATTAATGGGAGGGTATAGTGTTGACATTTTTGGAGATAACAATTCCTCCAAACTATTCCCAGCAACAGACCACCATTATTTTTGTTAAGCTGGTCCTCTATCGCTATATCTATAGCGTTGGAGCTATAGATAGATAGATCTGGTCCTGTTTCCTGGCATACTTTGGAGGAATCAAGGCGCTCTTATGTACCAAAAGTATACTCTCCCCTTAAATGGAATTTGGCCAGTCTATATTAGGTTTGTTGGCAAGTACATAAAGGACAATCACCATTCCTAATGTTTACCAAGTACTGTAACGGAACCAAAATTTGCAGATGGAATTCAATATAAGTAAAGTGAATAACAGGTAACTTTTAGAAGTCTTAAACCCCATGGCTCTTAAACTTGGATCAATCACGTATCTACCCTTTGAGGTTCTGTGTTGTCAATCTTGTACCCTTTTACCATTCTAGGCCTACAGCACAGTATTTTACTTTCATTTATATACAACAATTAAATTAATACAATGTAAAATTATGAAATTATAGGAGGGCAGTACCATCCCCCTTAATGTACAGGGCCATATTCAAAAACATTCGTGGTTCATACAACAGCTCCATAGACAAGCAACAGAGTCATCGTATCAGTACCACACTATCGTCAATACCACCGATGTTCTTGCATACAACCCCCAGTCTCAAACCCAAGTCACTGGTAAATAAACAGCAATGATTGATAAAATAGCAGTGGAAAAATTATATATCAGTACTTTTTATCATGTCCTCCTTTTTCTTTCCCACGCTCTTATTCTTCCATACAGATGTTTGGTTGTTATATTCATTTTGATCATAATATTGTAAGGAAATAATCTTTAACTTAATTTAACCTATCCTTGCAAATCAGATTAGGCCTTAACTAAGACTGGGGAAACCTCTGGTGGTAAATATCAGTTAGTGGTTCTTTCCTCAAAATACAGTACATTATAATGGTAAATCACAATACATTATTTCACAGGCAAGATGATATATTGGACTGTCATCGCCAACACCACGAATGTTCTTGCAAACAAACCATTATTTTATCACTATTTTACATATATACATTATTTTACAGGTAAGAAGACGATATATATATATACACCTGCATGTGATCCCCAGTGTCACGATCAACAAAACTTCTCACACAGTTGACCGAGATAAAGTTGTACCCCTCGTCTTCCAAGCCGACATAATAGGGTAACTGTGTTCTGCTGACAATGAGTGTGGTGGCAGGTAACACCCATTCCCTCACAATACTCTTGATAGTCTTGGGGTCTTTGCTACTGACGTATTCAATGAAGCAGTTTCCTGTCTCGCGTTCATACCCTCCGATGACCCACTCTGCAGTTTTACCCGCATATGGTGACATGAGGTTGATTTGATTTAGTTCCACGTTGTGACCGGCTCCACCAAGCCTCACTGACTTTCTCAACAACCATTCCTGGCACATCTCTCTGCATAATTTACTCCACTGAGATAAAATGGCAAAGTTCACCTGTAGTTCATTCATGATAAAGGCATGTCTGGGGTAAGGTAACACGAGCCAAAAGCAAACAAGTTGACAAGCTTTCTGTACACCAAGACTACCTTTCATTAACCAAGTGCCTTTCCTTGCTGATCTTTTAGTACCTTTGCAAGACACTCCTTCCTTCTTCACGTAATAATCATATTCTTCCAAAACACCATGACATATGAATTGGCAGGAGGCACTGTCGAGGGGAATCTCAATACCACAGTTACGACATGGATATGTATTCTTTAACACTCCATGAATTGCTAAGAACTCACACAGACTTGACAGATCATCACAAATATCAAAGAACTGCCAAATATTAACACTACAACCTGCACATTCAGACATGGTTCTTCAAGTGTTGTTTTTAAAGTGGTTTGGTTTCATGTGTTTCAGGGTTGATAACACAGAATCACGAAATATAGCAATATAGCATTATCTTTATAAGCATAATTAAAATAATTATAAGTTATTGATTTATTAAAAGCACATTGTACCTTAATCGATAAACTGTGAAAAAGAAACATCATGTTATTTTAGTATTATATGTTTATATAAATTTTAGTTAGCGTATTTACCTATACTTGATTTATTAATTAAGAGTAATTGTATTTTAGTCTTCTTTCTCGCATAGTACCTCTCTTTCTGATGTGTATATGTCTTATTAAATGATATAGTAATGTAAACTAGATTTTCTCCTACATATCTTAGACTTTCTCCATTAAGAAAAAGCTAATATATTGTCACTAGATGGAAACAAATATGATATCTATATCTAGCAACAACGTCGCTAAATTGGTAACATTGTCTGCTCTCTTGTTTACTGTCGTCGTCAGTCGATCAGATGGCATTTTAAACGGCTCACAATACAGTACATTTTTACTTTAGTTATAGGGCAGTGGTTCTTAACCTTTTTCAATATATGCACCCCTTTCAAATCAGCAGTCAGTTCTCGCACCCCTCTATTGCTGAAAAAAAAAAATGCTAAAACTGAAATATGTGGTTTTAATAAGTACATTTGTAGCCATCACAATACATTCCATGAAAGTATTGTAATGGCTACAACCACAGTGGCTACACCGCTACAGTAATGATTTATGTTATATAAACCGACCATTTAAATACATGTGAAGAAAGCAAAATCAGAAATGATTCACAACCAATCCTCCACCCTACTGTATATGTATCAATAAGAAAAAGTTATTAAAACAGGGAAACCATAAATCACTGAAACAGAGGACTGTGTGTTAATGGTGCGGGAGGGTGGTGATGATAACCTCCCTCCCTCTGTGTCACCTACGTGTCCTCCCTCCCTCTGTGTCACCTATACGTGTCCTCCCTCCCTCGTCCCTCCGAATCACATACATATTTACTCGAGTCTGTTGCAACGTTGGCACTTCATTAGGAAATTAGGTGTAGGTTTTTCTCTAGCTCAAAACACTGCTGTAGCAAAAAGATTATTTTTTTTTGCAGAAAAAAATAACATGCGTATATAAAAGTATAATTTGCTTTAATTATGCCTATCCTCGCACCCCCTAGGAACCGGCCTCGCACCACCTAGGGGTGCGAGCACCCCTGGTTAAGAACCACTGTTATAGGGCTTAGGCTATACTTTGGGTACAATGAAGGATTGCAATTCCTTTCAACTATATACGAGGTAAAAGATGAATAGAGCAATAAAAAATATGTTCTTTTCAGTTCGGCCAAGTTGTATCTCAACTCTTAACAGTCACAAACTGAAGGGCATTGCACTGTAGTGTGTACCTCCTCCTGAATGTAATGTCATCACATGCATTGAAAATGTTCATGTTGTGTGAAACTTCCTTACCTTTGCTGTGATGAGTTTGATGCCTGGTGTAGCAGCTGAAGTGATAATCACATTCTGCACATGACCAGCAATAAAATACTTATATGCCTCAAGGCTCTTATATGCCTTGAGACATTTTCCAGTAAATTACTTGCTTTTACTTTCTATTAAATAGATGTAAATATCATAGTTTGCAGTGTCTGGTAGCTCACTCGCGGACAGTTCCACCAAAGGGCAACCATTTTCCAGTGTTATATAAGGGGCATTCCCACCAAAAGCACTTATCTTTTCAATATATCGGACCTTAGCTTCACTGTCAAGTGTTTTTACATAATGACTGAGAACACGGGAAGAAGAAGGGCCTTCCATCGCTCTTTCGTCTCACACTAGATCCAATGTTTACATTCAACTTGCCCTCCAAAATAGCCGCCAGTATATTATTATTATTATTATTATCGTTATTATTATTGCGTTGTGACGTCACAGAAAGTCCTCTATATGCTCCTGAACACTGAGATCATATTCCCCTTTTAATTATGACATATTGCAATATAATTGTTATGTCCATTACAAAGCACCAAAATGGATGACGTAACATAGGTCTCCGTTTGCCCTTGTGTAAAGCAGGTGGTGGGCCCAATCAGTTGCCTGGGATTAGGTAGGCCGGGAAACTGGTGCTAAATTGAGGTTGTAATCAAGCGATCGGACCTAAATTTGTTGAGAAAACTTTGGCGTGTTGAAAGTGAACGTGTTCCTGGTGGTATCGCTGATTTGGGCTTGGTTTAGGTTAGTTGCTACACAGGGATTACCTTGGATAATTTGTATTTTAATAGTATGTGACTGTATTTCGTGTTTACATTATCTATGCCTATGTTATAACAGTAGCCTACTTGTTGTTGTATACCACAAAGTACAAACATCTACAATATTTCAAATGTTGACAGCAAAAATATTTTGTGTGTGTGTGTGTGTGCGCGCTAGCGACACTAAAATATGTTTAAGGTTTGAAAGTTCATAATATTTATCTTTTGCTTTCGCATTTTAGCTGAGAGAGAAAGAAGTTTTTTTTTTTCCTACTGACAGTGAGGCAATTTGGCAGCCTCAACCCCCACACCCTTTCATTGCCTTTATGTTTATAGCTGTTGTTGGCTGAACCCCCCCCCCCCCCACACACCTTTCCACCTCCTCATGATGCAACGAGAGGAGGGGAGGAAGAGGGAGTGGGGGATAATAGTGTAATGTATATATGAAAGATTTGAGAATGCCTGATGACTAAACATACAACCTCAAAGTTACTAATAAGGGATCTGTTTCATAACAAAACTGGGGGGAAATCAAGCCACTCCAACCTACCTGATTCAGATCCCTAGAGAGCATCCCTTTAATTAATTGAACTGATTTGGTTTGTATCTTCACGTATATAGTTTATAGAGGAATCAGCAGCCCTCCAATGTATACCTCGAGTAAAATGATTACTCCCTTAATTAGAACAACACGATCTACAGCATCTTCTACCCTCACCCTCACCTTTCCTCCTCTCACTCTCACCCCCCCCCCCCACCACCAATATTACCTCCACCTGTGCACATTACGTCTTGCCATACGGGGTGAAAACAACAGCATTTTCTAGGAATACATTGCCTCAGATGCATTGTCCCGACAACCGCTTATTGCTGTGAATTGAAAAGCAAATCTTGTTGTCAGATTCGTGATATGTCTGAGAGCTAACATTGCCTTACTGACATCAAAGGAATAATAATATACATCTTTTATGTTTATACCAAAGTTTCCTACACATGCTTAGGGTATTGTGTGACTATTTAATTTTGGTGTCTAGAGCCATTTTTTCAATCATAAAGTTAAAAGATAATTTCTGCTTATATTATGTTTTAAGGGGAAAGTTTTGTGTTAGTAATTCTGGAGCAACTGAATCCTCCAAACTATTCCAAGCAACAGAACACCATTATTTTTGCTCTTCTGGTCCTGTTTCCTAGCATACTTTGGAGGAATCAAGGTACTCTAATGTAACAAAAAAGAATTACCACCTTAAACGGACATACATTTATTTTTACATTTGTTTCAATGGGTAAATCAACAAGAAGGACATATTTACTCATAATGGCTGTGAATAGAATAATGAAGAATAAAATAATCACTAGTCTATACACAAATAATATCAATACACGTCTCTTGAAGAAATGAAGGGAGGTCGTAAAATAAAAGCTGTACTGGGATGTTGGCTATTGTAAATTAAATGCTGTGTGTGTGTGTGTGAGTTTTAAGTTGGGATTATGCGCCTCGTATATCCATCCATCCATGCAGTGTTCAATCCCTAACCAACACCAGGAAGGATTTCATAGATGTAACCCCCCTCCTTATAATTATAGTGCAAATGAAAAGCATACAACAATAATACTACCCTGGGATATTAAAAAAAAAAAGGGAACTCTGAAGAAAAAGGGACACACACACACACACACACGATGGGAATACGCGGCCGTGTCTTATACCTCTTCCTCCACTTGAGCACTAAATCACAGACAAACAACAGGAATAATTGGTGTGGAATCCTCTACTGCAGGACGCCCGAGGGATCACGTTCAAGGCATTAGGGTTTGATCCTTCCAGCCGCACCGACCACCCATTCTTTGCTCTCTGCCCTCGCCCCCGTCTCCAGTATTATTATTATAGAAAGGAAGTAAGGAAAGAAGAAGATGATGATGATGATGATGGAGGCTCGTGGAAACTGGAACAGATGCTGGTATGATTATTCTTCTATGTTCGTGTATGGTATATTAATTTCATCAGGGATAATAAATAATCAATGAAGTGTGTAAACTGGTATTGTGGTATTATGCTATGTTCGATGAAGGTAATGAAGTATGTATGTTGGTGACTGTAGAGGGTAATGAAGTAAGTATGTTGGTGTAGAGGGTAATGAAGTAAGTATGTTGGTGACTGTAGAGGGTAATGAAGTAAGTATATTGGTGTAGAGGGTAATGAAGTAAGTATATTGGTGTAGAGGGTAATGAAGTAAGTATGTTGGTGTAGAGAGTAATGTATACTCAGGATAATGAAGTATATATGGAAACTGGTATTGTGGTATTATGCTATGTTCGTCTATATAAATTTCATCAACTAGGGATAAATAATGAAGTGTGGGAAGCAAAGAAAAGAAGAAGTAGGATCGTGGAAACTCGAGTTAGAATCTGGTTTTGTTTCTTAATTAAGAGGATAATAATAATAATAATACTTTTGGTAAATTGAAGCACCTTGATTCCTCCAAAGTATGCCATGCAGGAAACAGTCCCAAGTTAACAAAAATAATGGTGGTCGGTCTGTTGCTTGAAATAGTTTGGAGGAATCAGTTGCTCCAGTTTTATCAAGGCTGTTGGTGAATTTGAAGGCCTCTGATTCCTCCAAAGTATGCCAAGAAACAAAACCCCTATTAGTGCCAATCAGGACGTCTGTTGTTGTTGTTGTTGTTGTTGTTGTGGTGGTGGTGGTGGTGTTTTAAGGTGGAAATTTTGTGTTGTTAAATCTGGAGCAACTGAATCCTCCAAACTATTCCAAGCAACAGAACACCATTATTTTTGTTCATTTGGTCCTGTTTCCTCTTAATTAAGGGGGTGCAGGAGTAGGGGGACATGCCTGGGGGGGGGGGTGCGGGAATAGGGGGACAGGCTTGGGGTGGGTAGAAAGCCTGTCCCCTATTCCCGCACCCCCCCAAGCCTGTCCCCCTACTCTCGCACCCCCCAACCCCCCCCGACCCCCCCAAAACCACCTGCACCCCCCTAAACCCCCCCAAAGCCTGTCCCCCTATTCCCGCACCCCCTTAATCTGAATATTAGTACTACACAACTATTTCAATGGAGGAGGGTAGTGAAGATGTGTACATGAAGATATTATTATTTCGATGGAGGGTAGTGAAGATGTGTGAAGATATTATTTCGATGGAGGAGGATAGTGAAGATGTGTACATGAAGATATTATTATTTCGATGGAGGAGGGTAGTGAAGATGTGTACAATAAAGATATTATTGTTTCGATGGAGGAGGGTAGTGAAGATGTGTACAATAAAGATATTATTGTTTCGATGGAGGAGGGTAGTGAAGATGTGTACAATAAAGATATTATTGTTTCGATGGAGTAGGGTAGTGAAGATGTGTACAATAAAGATATTATTGTTTCGATGGAGGAGGGTAGTGAAGATGTGTACAATAAAGATATTATTGTTTCGATGGAGGAGGGTAGTGAAGATGTGTACAATAAAGATATTGTTTCGATGGAGGAGGGTAGTGAAGATGTGTACAATAAAGATATTATTGTTTCGATGGAGTAGGGTAGTGAAGATGTGTACAATAAAGATATTATTGTTTCGATGGAGGAGGGTAGTGAAGATGTGTACAATAAAGATATTGTTTCGATTGAGGAGGGTAGTGAAGATGTGTACTTGAAGATATTATTGTTTCGATGGAGGAGGGTAGTGAAGATGTGCACATTAAAGATATTATTGTTTCGATGGAGGTGGGTAGTGAAGATGTGTACATTAAAGATATTATTATATATGTGGTGGTATAAGTAGTGTGATACTTGTATTTACTATGGGTGTATTATATAAAGGTCGTATATGTAATGTTAAGGTGTGACATCTTCACTACCCATACAGGGAAGGATTATGTCACATCGCCCTTTATTTTTAGTAGAGAGAAGTAAGTGTTAACATCTTCACTATTAGGTAGAAGATGTTACTACTTTATTTCATTATATTCCAAGACTAGTTCTAGGATGACTACAAAATGTCATATAGAGTTTAGAAAGACATTGTAAAAGGGAGGAACAGAATTTGAGGGGTAGAATTGAGTGGTAAGAATTAGGAGATACGATTTGGAGAAAGGAAGGATAAAATAAAGCTTGGAAGCTTTACAGGTGAGTGAGTTTGCTCTTCCTCTTGTGATTAATCTGATTGCGTGCCACAGTCGACCCGGGAGAAGTTGAACGACTTAGAGACATCCACCTACACTCCAGATATCTTTCATTCAGGTATTGCAATTTGACACCAATAAACAACATTAACACATAATAAGGATTAAACAATTTATAAATAAGACATTGGAAGAATTTAGACAAAGACTATATAGAGAATATAGATAAAATAAGAGTAAAGTAAGTTTGTTGGGAAGGGACTGAAGTAGCCTAGAAGATTCCAATATCAGTTCATTTATTCCATTCACATTAACTATCACTCGTCAAAATGAAGTATTGGGAAGTTGTTGTTGGTCTGAAAAAAGTTCAAGTAGAGGTCGGAAATGGTAAACATGTAAAAGTAATAAGGTTCCAGAAGGAGTTTGAAGAAGATTGTGAAGTTTTAAAATGTATTGGTTCTGGAGGTTATGGTGATGTTCATTTGGTTAATTATAAAGGTTTACTTGCAGTGAGAAAGAGGGCAAGGGATGACGCAAAGCAACATATGTTTATTGAAGAAGGATTAACATTATACCACCTTCAAGGTGTAGGTGGAGCCCCTAGACTGTTGGGACTTAGCTTGGAAACACCTTTAATACTCATGAGTGTTTGTCAAGGATCACAATTAGACGATATAAAGTCTGACTTAAGCCTCACTGACACTTCCTCTTGGTGGTTGGCCATCTTTACTTCAGTGGTTAATAATGTTATGGAACTTCACTCAGCAGGATGTATCCATAATGATATTAAAAGTGATAATGTAATTGTTAACACCAGCAACAAAACATCTATAATTGACTATGGTATTGCTCGGATGGGAAACCGTCCCACAATGCCCTTCATTGCTGACAACTTGCTTACTATTGAAGAAGTTTACAAATACCAAGATAAATACCAACGTTATGCCCCAGAACTATATTTCAAAGGCATATTTTCGGCAGCTAGTGACGTGTATGGTGTGGGTAAAATGTTCCAAGACATCTTTTGTAAACATAAAGATACAGGCCTGGACACACTGTGGCAAGAGGGACTGGGGAATCTGGTGGAATCCATGACTTGTTTCAAGGCTAGTCAAAGGTTGTCCCTCACTCAAGTGTACCAAGAACTGAGTCGTCTATGTCAACGTCAGCCCCTGCAACCATCTGGCCCTAAGAGACAAAGAAGAGATACCGGTACTGTATTGTTTGTCCAGCACTCACCTCAGAAGAGGAGCAGAGCAGCCGCGCCAACATCCCTGCGTCCGGCCCGCCCTCGTCGCCGGTTAATGCTGCCTTGCCCACTCAACCGGGCGAACAGTGGGAGGGCGCCACCACCACCGCCGTCACAAGTTGGCAAATGGCAGACCTGAGAAAGAGGATGCAGAAGATTGTAAGAAGCCAAGGAAAGTGGTGATGAAAATAAGGAACAACAAGAAAACAGAAAGGAGGTGGACCATAAAGGAAGTCAGAAACATATGGAAGGAAAGGAGATCGTAACTAATGATGCCAGCAAGCAGAAGGAAGCTAGCAACACCGAAGAAGATAAACAGCTGATGGATAAGAGCCTATAAAATGTCATATAGGATGCCTATAACATGTCATATAGAGTTTAGAAAGACATTGTAAAAGGGAGGAACAGGATTTGAGGGGTAGGATTAAGTGGTAAGAATTGTGAGATAGGATTTGGAGAAAGGAAGGATAAAATAAAGCTTGGAAGCTATACAGGTGTTTGAGTTTGCTCTTCCTCTTGTAATTAATCTGATTGCGTGCCTCAGTCGACCCGGGACTGGGGGTGTAACAGTAAGAATGAATATCCATGATGTTGACGGATGGTGGTGTGGTACAGGTACGATGGCTGTTGTTGTTGTTGTTGTTGTTGTTTGTCCAAAGGAGTCATCGTAACGCCTCACTTTTCTTTCTGTCCATCTGTGCTGATTTGCATAAACACACATTACACAACACTTCTTTTTATTTTATTTTATTTTTTTCAAAGTTAGAAATGTGTGATATAGACTTTAGCGTTCATATACTTGTTTCTGGTAACGCCATCGTCAAAACCATCAATGTTCTTGCATACTGCTCTAAAGATATACTGTGAAAATGGGTACTGTTGTGTATAGTATAAGTGTAGTAAGTATAGTATAAGTGTAGTGTAGTAGTAATATAAGTGTAGTGGTAATATAAGTGTAGTGGTAATATAAGTGTATATATATAGAAGTAGTGAAGGTTTTCTCTCAAAGTATTCACAACAAGAAAAAATCACTTATTATTTTGTCATATGCTGCAATATCTACACCTCAATAAATCAGTTTGGGCAATATTTCATTTATTAAGGGTTTGGGCTCCCCTTTAGACTGGGAACCAATCTCCTCTCTCTCTCTCTCTCTCTCTGTCCCTCCATTTTTTCTTTTTTCTTCGAATTTGTTGTCCTTCCTCCCTCTTTTTCAATTCTCTTTTCTGTCCCAGCACTGTTTATTTTCTTCCTCTTTTCATTCATTCATTCATTCTTTCGTTCCTTCAATTAAAGTAACATTATTCTGTTTAATCTTTGTCTTCTTCCTCTTCACTGGACTCGTACTCTAAATCGTCATCCTTTGAGAGATCGTAATCAGAATCATCCTCACCGATTTCCAGCTCTGACTCGCCTTCGCCTTCAGTTATATCCTGCTTATCGATCTGGTCCTCTTGGGGTCCTAACTGGTGATGTCGCTGGCTGTGGGTGGGCAGAGCGAGGTGCTTTTGTCTGATCCTGGCCTGCAATTGGTTTATTTCTTTATGAGCCTGTTGCAACTACTACTCTGCATTCTATCGCCTACCGTGTTCCTTACGAGAGGCCTTCAGCAGGTCCTGGTGGCTGTGACGAAGCTCCAGAATCTCCTCCTCTAGTTTCATCATTTCTGTGTCCCACCAACTCAGCTCCTCAGATAGAGCCAAGTTCTTGATTTGAAGATATTTCACTAGATCCTTAAGCTGAGAACTCATGGAAGTAATGTTACTACTCTGTTGGGTGTTCATTCCTTCAGCCACCACACCAAACAACAGCACAAAGATCCAAACGAATAAGGAAGACATAATGACAACTAGTAGTGGACTGTTGTGATGGATGATGTTAGTCTTCTTTTTTCACCCACATTAACGATTCCAGCTTCACCATGTAGGCCATTTGGAATCGGACCATCGAAACAGTTTTGTAGTACTAACTATCACTCAGATTAATTAAGGAGAGATTGATTCATTTGTTGGTGAATTGGATGATGGTGATGATGGTCTCTGATTCCTCCAAACTATACCAATCAGACACTAACTACTCCACTTCATTATAACCAATCAGACACTATACTCCACTTCATCATAACCAACCAGACACTACTCAACTTCACTATATACCCCCACCTCCAAGTTTCAACAGATTAAGGGGGTGCGGGAATAAGGGGACAGGCTTGGGGGGGGGGGTTAAGGGGGTGCGGGAGTAGGGGACAGGCTTGGGGGGGGGGAGTAGGGGGACAGGCTTGGGGGGGGGGAGTAGGGGGACAGGCTTGGGGGGGGGGGTTAGGGGGGTGCGGGAATAGTGGACAGGCTTTCTACCCACCCCAAGCCTGTCCCCCTATTCCCGCACCGCCCCCAAACATGTCCCCTACTCCCGCACCCCCTTAAAACACCAACAACAACAACACCACCCCATCCATCCATCCATACATGCTGACTACACACAATTATTATTATTATCTTAAGGGGAGATTCTCTTGTTGGTAATTGAAAGGCTACTTATTCCCCCTAACTAGGCTTTATACACCAGAACACAGACGTCCTCATTGGTACTAATAGGGGATCTGTTTCTTGGCATAGTTTGGAGGAATCATAGGCCTTCAAATTCACTAACAAAAGAATAAGATATAGAGAGGGAGAAAATGAAGGGTGAAGAAGATACAGGGAAGAGGGGGAGTAGTGAAGATATACAGTATAGAAGGAGGGGAGTGAAGTTATGGAGAGGGAGATATAGAAGCTGAGAGGGGAGTGAAGATAGGAAGTGAGAGAGAAGGAAGTGTGTGTGTGTGTGTGTGTGTGTGTGGTGGCGAGGGAGGGTTGAGGTGTGTGTGTGTGTGGTGGAGGGAGGGTTGAGGTGTGAGGGGTGAGGGAGGGCTGAAGTGTGTGTGTGTGGGAGGGGATGAGGGAGAGGCTTGAGGTAGGTGTGTGTGTGTATGTGTGTGTGTGTGTGTGAGGGGATGAGGGAGGGTAAAAGTGTGCGTGTGGCGTGTGGTGGGGGTAAGGGAGGGTGATGTGTGTGGGTGGATGAGCGAGTCTTGAGTTGTGTGTGTGTGTGTGTGTGTGTGTGTGTGTGTGTGTGTGTGTGGTGGGAGTGAGTAAGGGTTAAGGTGTGTGTGTGTGTGTGTGGGGTGAGAGAGTCTTGAGTCTGTGTGCGTATGTGTGTGTGTGGTGGGAGTGGAGTAAGGGTTCAGGTGTGTGTGTGTGTGGGGTGGCTGGTGAGGGAGAGGGTCGACCCGAGGACCAGCCCACTGACGTCTTTTGAGCAGCCTAATGGAGTTCCCCTGTACTGATCTTGTACTTTGTAACCCACCCCCTCCCCACCCTGCCCACTCAGTATGTTTCCACCCGTCCGCCCTCTCACGTCACGAGTGGTGGGGGGGGGGGAGGGGGCAAGAAGTGAGAGGGAGGGAGGGAGAGGCGTGGAGAAAGGGAGGTAAATGGATGGATGGGTGAGGGAGGGAGGGGAGGGATGATGGGTTGAGTTAGGGTGGGTGTGACGGGAGAGGGATGGATGGATATGTGTATGTATGTAGTAGTGATGTGATGTGTGTGTGTGTGTGTGTGTATAAGCTAGCCATGTATGAAATAACACACACACACACACACACACACACACACATTCTCTCTCTCTCTCTCTCTCTCTCTCTCTCACACACACACACACACACACACACACACACACACACTCTCTCACACTCAAACAACACACACACACACACATCTTCCTTCTCCTCTTCCCTCCTCACTTCCTCCTCCTTCTTGTGTCTCCATCCTCTCATTTCTTCTGACCCTAACTTTTCTCTTCCTCCTTCCTCCTTCCACCTCTCTAATGCCCATCTGAAGCACCCGACCAGAATTTTGTGCGACAACTTGTGTAAGATAATTGTCTCCCGTGCAGAAGACACCAATGACTCGAGTAGCAAGAATGACGAGGGAGACGGAGTGGGAGAGCTGTGAGAGTTTAATGGCCGGAATTGGGAGGTGTGTGTGTGTGTGTGTGTGTGTGTGTGTGAGAGAGAGAGAGAGAGAGAGAGAGAGAGAGAGAGAGAGAGAGAGAGAGAGAGAGAGGGGGTAGATAATGTACGTGAGTGTGTAGTGTGTGTGTGTGTGTGTGTGAGAGAGAGAGAGAGAGAGAGAGAGAGAGAGGAGAGAAGGAGAGGAGAGAGAGAGAGAGAGAGAGAGGAGAGAGAGAGAGAGAGAAGAGAGAGAGAGAGAGAGAGAGGTGTGTGTGTGTGTGTGTGTGTGTAAGGGGCATTATTATGTTTTCCGATGAGGTGTAGGAATAACAATAATAATAATAACATAACATAAACATCGAATAATAAAATCATGTACGTATGAATGAATAAGATATAAAAAGACATCCATTTAATTTTATTCACAACAAAACAACAAAACAAATAACAATCCTAAAAAAAATAAGATAAAAAAAATAGTGAACAACAACAACAACAACAACAACAACAATACAGCCTTCCAAAACAAATAAACAAACAAACAAACAAATAAATAAATAAACAAATCAACATATAAATAAAAAAATGTATAGGACCTCAACAACTGGGAAATCCATGCCAGAAAAAAAAAAAAAAAAAGACAAACCAGATAAAAAGTCAACAACAAGTCCCGATGGTGCCTTAAAACTGTCCCAAACTGAGTGTGCCAAGTTTGTGGGTCTGGTAGTGGAGGTGGAGGTGCGTTGGAGAGGGTAATTTCCGTCTTTGTGAGTCGTCTGGTGGCTGTTTGGAGGAGGTGTGTGTGTGTGTGAGAGAGAGAGAGAGAGAGAGAGAGAGAGAGAGAGAGAGAGAGAGAGAGAGAGAGAGAGAGAGAGAGATTTAAGATGTGTTTGTGTGTGTGTGTGAGAGAGAGAGAGAGAGTGAGAGAGAGAGAGAGAGAGAGGTTTAAGACGTGTGTGTGATCGAGAGAAGATTTAAGTAGTATGAGAGAGAGAGAGGAGAGAGAGAGAGAGAGAGAGAGAGAGGGTGAAGAAAGAGAAAGTAACTAAAGAACTACATCAAGAATAATAGGGTTGTTAAGTTTGTTGTTCGGAATAGTTAAATGGAATAAATAGTTTAGTTGGAAGGAAGGA